>JADDON010000129.1:0-56672 GCA_017140175.1 Fusarium staphyleae
TTACCTATATACTACTTATAGGTTAATTTAGGTACTTAGGTATAATATACCTATAGGTATTTTATAGCTTAGTTAAATATATAGCTACTTGCTTTACTGCTAGGAGTAGCGCTTTATATTTTAAATCATTTAATATATAATAAATAGAAGAGGAAGGTTATTATCAGTCACCTCAGCTAGTAAATAGTTAATACAAGGATACAAACCTACATAGACTTGTGTTCTGGAATCTGATACCTTTACGCGCAACTAAGTTGAGCCAAACTTTATCAAGGGTTACTTTGGCGTCAACGTGACCTAGAAACAAGAGACAACTTGCTTGCAGGGATACAAAGAGCAGGTCTACCGTCCACCGCCATCTAAGTTACGGTGAGCTAGATCTCACCGCTATTAGCGCCATTGCTAATACATGGTCTCCATGGTCGGGCTCAATAAAGACTAACTCGATTGATGTCTTGTCATCTAGTTAAAATTCGCAGCAAACCTTTGAAGGATAATTTTCGCTGGAATGAGCGGCAACTGTATGAATCGTTTCTGTCCTGAAACTTATTTAATATGTTAGCTATTTCCTGATTTACCGAACACTGAGCTATTCTCTTATTTGAAACTGTTCACCATGTCAGTGCTTCTTGTTACTTTCGAAGCTGTTACTGTATACCTGGAGGTGGTAAGTCTTGAGCCGGGGTCGAGCCCACGTGGGTTACCACGTGAACAAATAGATTGCGAACGCGGCTCTTCATCAATTAGCCAAAGAGCTCACCGACAGTCCTCGACATCTCGGTCGCCAAAAAGACATATAAGATCAAATCCTATATCGAGGCATAAATAATGCACATTTGACCTCGCAGACCACGCCTCGGTTTGATGATGTAGCCAGTTGCGTGATAGCGACGAAATCCAGCGTCATAACGGATACAAGATCAACGGTCGAATCCAATGAGATTCATTGAACCCTGTGCTCATAGCACTTGTCTGAAGTTGTCTCTGATGCTTGTGAGAAACGAGAAGTCTTTACTAAGCCGGCCACTTGCTCTCTCTTGTAGCCTGTAGAGCAGATTTGACAATTGGGATTGTACGGGGAATTCCTTGTATTAACGTAGTTTCACTTGGTCTCTCTGTACTCTCTGTACTCGGAGTTTATTAAAAAATTCAATGGTTTATTGTGAAAAGCAAAGAACTGAGGCCATTCCTCCGGCAGTGGTGAAGCTTGTCAGACTACGGCGTACTCTGTAGATTCCTGTCTACTGAACATTAGCAATATTTAAAGATAGTTACTGTAGACACCTAGTTACAAGCTTGACCCTACCATTCTCTCTACCTTTGAAAAGTCTGCTCGTGTGGCTTGATAAGATGATAAGCTAGATCCGGTTTATCCAAGCAGAACACGTCACCGGGCCCATTTTATCTATACCCGGATTCACGGGTGCCTAGCCCACCGAAATTTCTAGTTGTGGCCACCCGTGCTCGGTAGTGAAAACCTCAAAACCCAGCGGTCAGAAGCCAAGAGTGTTCTCGATCATTCAAACCACAGCTTCTCCTAATCCATCTCCCTCATTGATTCCCCTTGTCTAGAACTCCAATTGCTTCATCTAGACCTCAATCCCTCACAATGCCTCACACCACAGAAAGCCTCAAGCTCACGAGCAAGAACCTCCCCCAGATCTCTTCCCAGCAGGGAGAGCGGAGGGTGCGGATCCCTACCTATGACCGGAGTGACGTCAAGGAGGGCATTGTGCACGTCGGTGTCGGCGGCTTCCACAGAGCCCATCTGGCTGTCTATATCGACCAGCTGCTGGAGAAGCATGAGCAGCGCAACTGGGCCATCTGCGGTGTTGGCCTCCGACCCAACGATGCCGCCATGCGTGATGTCTTAAACGACCAGGATTATCTCTACACCGTCATTGAGCGGTCCGCAAAGGGCAGCTCCGCCAACGTCGTCGGCAGCATCAACTCGTTCCTCTTTGCGCCCGCTGACCGGGAGGCCGTCATTGCCAAGATGGCTCACCCAGACACTCACATTGTGTCCTTGACCATCACAGAGAGTGGCTACTACTACAACGAAAACACCCACGAGCTGCAGTCTGAGCACGCCGACATCCAACATGACCTGGCCAACGAAAACTCTCCCATCAGCACCTTTGGCTTCCTCTACGCTGCGCTGGCCAGGCGTCATGAGCAGGGCCTCAAGCCCTTCACCGTCCTGTCTTGCGATAACATGCAGAAGAACGGCTCCATCACCCGTCACATGCTCGAGTCCTTCGCTCGTCTGCGCAACCCAGAGCTCGCCAAGTGGATCGCAGAGGAGGGAGCCTTCCCCAACTCCATGGTTGACCGCATCACCCCCAGCACGTCTCAAAACGACATCAAGTCGCTTTCCGAGAAGTTCGGCGTTGAAGATGCTTGGCCTGTCGTTACTGAGCCCTTCATGCAGTGGGTGATTGAGGACAAGTTCTCCGATGGCCGCCCGCCGTTTGAGAAGGTCGGTGTCCAGGTCGTCAAGGATGTGCACGATGTCGAGCAGTTTGAGAAGCACAAGCTGCGTCTGCTTAATGCCAGTCACTCGGCCATGGCGTATCCGGGACAGCTCGCTGGTTTCAAGTACGTCCACGAGGTTATGGAGCACCCCCTCTACCGCAAGTTCATCTGGCAGATGATGCAGGAGGAGGTCAAGCCTCTGCTGCCCGAGATCCCCGACGTGGATATCGACAAGTACTGCAACACGCTCATGGAGCGTTTCTCTAACCCTACCATCATGGACCAGATTCCCCGCATTGCCCTCAATGCATCGGGCAAGATCCCTCAGTTCATCATGCCTTCCATCGCCGAGCAGATCTGGGAGACTGGCCCCCTGCGCCGCTTGTCTTTCGTTGCTGGTGCTTGGTTCCGCTACATCAACGGTGTTGACGACGCGGGTAACACGTTCGAGATTGACGACCCTATGCGAGAGCAACTGCAATCCTTGGCAAAGGAAGGAGGCAATGATCCTCAGAAGCTGCTCAGCATCAAGATGCTGTTCGGTGATGACTTGCGAGGCGACAAGCGCTTCATCGGCGAGGTTACCAAGGCAATGGAGCTCATTGCCCAGGACGGCGTTATGGCTACTCTTCCCAAGTACGTCGACTAAACGGCTTTGATTTTAGATAGTTGCCGTGATATCGGGGTATACACGGTTTTGATGATTATGAGTGCGGAAATGGTTGTATAGTCGAAGCGGTAATGGCATAAAAGGGTTTATAGATCTCATACAACAAAAAAGCATCATCAGATATTGGCGATCACGACCAATTCGAGATGCAAATTACAACGTTCACACCTGTGTAGGAAATAGAGATTCTTTACTAGGCTATGTGACTTAATTAGGCGCCTCGAGTAATATGTGACTTGCTTCTTATAACTTTAGCTAGCACAGTTGCCCACGACGAATTTTATGTAAAGTATAGATCTCACAATGTGAGATAGAGCTTGAAACACCAAACCACATATCTGGTTGCATTATAAATAATGGGACTTGGGACTTCTAGATGTTGTTAACCTAGCAGAACGTGAAGCCAAGAAACGCTGCTGCTACTCCAGTCAGAAGCCAGTTGGGACCTAGGATCACCCCAGCTGCACTATCCTGCGCCTCCTGGCTCTCGCCGATAAGGTAATCGGGATCATACCCCTTAACAGCAGTATCATTAGCAGTCCCATCCCAGCAATAACGATCAAAGCAGGTTTGACAAGCATCAGGAGCTGTCTCATTAGCCTTCCACCAACTTCTGCTCAGTATGGCACAGGCGACGCAGACGGGCCACTTGTCATCCACAGTAGCATTCCCCTGAGTAGCGGCGTTGAATCCGTTTTGGATGATGGCGTCACGCTCTTTGACCGAGTACGACATGTCAAATGTCGAGACGTTACTGTGGGCGGTGTAAGGGGCATTGGGGATGTAGAAGATAAGTGGAGGGACGGATTGGCCTTCGGAGACGGTAAAGTTATCGGCGTTGCAGCCGAATAGAGTAGGACGCTGGTTAAGACGCTCATTGATGAAGGTCTCGGCCGATGGAATCGCGGGAAACAGGGTGCCGTTCCCGATATCAGTGCCGACACGGTCGTACGTAGCTCGAAGGGCGGTTCCGTTGGGCCAACTCTTGTCTGTATCAGCCGAAGAGTCAATGGCGAATATGATATCCACGCCTCGAACGGGCTGGATGAGGGGATGGAGCGGGATATTCTGTAGGTCTTCGCCACCATCGACCAGAGACAGCTGCGATTCTTTGGCGTTGTAGCTCCCTTTGGTGGGGTTCCATCCGAAGAAGGGGTTGGGTGTATACTGAGCAATGTCGTTATCTTCCTCATCTAACCCTTTCAAGATACCCTCAATGGCAGTTGTAACAAAAGACGGGATATCATTCTCTTCGCCCAGGGCGGTGATGTTGTTAAGAACGAACTGATTGAAGAGCGAGGAAGAGGTACCCATAACGAAACCAATCTGGTCAAAGCCACGAACACATTTGCCATTGGACTGAATAGTACCATTGGTGAAGTTCGACGCAAGGTAGCGGAGAGGCGCAAATCCATATGTCGTAGGATCCCATGTTCCGATCTCGAATGGGTTGAATTCGTAGACTGTTGCATTGAGCGAGATGACGCGCTCACCAGGGGCTCGGCCATCGGCGACTAGGATAGGGAACGGAGTGTCTGCGTCCTTAAAACTCGATGTCTCAGCAATGGAGGAGAAAGTATAGGCCGGCCCTCCTTCAGAGGCATTGACAAGTTGGTACGACAATGCACGGCCCCAGTAGTCGGTGATAGAAGTATCCCAGCCGTCGGCCTTATCTCCCACAGCTTGGCCAATCTCGGTCCAATACTCAACGGTATTCAACACGCCGAGGCCCGATTCTTCAGGCCCCTTGAAAATCGAGCGGTCGAAGCGCCATGTGGGGGAGTCTTGATCGCCAAGCTGTAAGTCTGGAACTGTCGTGAAGTTATTTGCAAAAATGGATCCAACCAGCCACCCGCCGCCTGACAGTCCCGCAAGGTATGTAGAAGACTGCAAAAGGCCACTGATCGGGCCACTCTCGTTATTTCGTGAGTCTGCAGCCGAGATAAAGCCCGCTCCGTTCATGAGGGCACGGTAACCTCCCCCGGAGACAGCGATAGCTACATTTGGAACAGCTGAGCTATTATCCCGGACGCGGTCAATGTAGGCCTTTGCGTCAAAGTCGGGAATGTTTGCCTTGGATAGAAGAGTTCGCAATGGATCAACCGTGTTATTCCGGCGGCGGCGGAGCCAGGCTTCTTCCTCGTCCGAGAGGCCATCAGCGAGTCGAACTCTCGGGCGGGTTGAGGGGCAGTCCACCACCTTGGGAGCATAGTCACCACTAGGCGAGTCGGGCAGGGCCCGAATATCCACGGAGGCGACGGTCGGAGGAGCTCGTTCAAGCGAGGCTGTCGCTATATCTCCGACCCAGTATGCAAGGGGCACCAAGAAAGCTGAAAGCTTGGTCATCTCGAACCTCAGCGCCAGTGAGGCGCTAGCTTTGACTCAATCAGTCTCGGATATCGAGAGACTCAGGATAGTCCAGTGTCAAAAGACGCAAGTGTAAACAGGAACGGGAAGAGCACAAGAATCGCTGGATGTGGCAAAGGAAGGGACAAGGAAAGGATTTAGTTTTTTCTTCTACTCAAGCCAACCAAAGTTTTAAAGTGAGACAGTCCGTTAACCCGTCAATACTCGTCGGTAGTTGAGACGCGTGTGATGGTGGGTCTTTACGATGTCTCGCGGAAGCTTCGGAGACACTCTTAGGCTGAACCAGCTGTGACCCAGGCGGCAGATATGATGGACAGGGGTTTGTTAGGAGGTTTCTGGGGAAAACACCGTCTCTAGAAGCCGACCATTCCGGGGCTTTATGACGAGACTGGATGGGTAAGGTTAGGTCAAAGCGCTGCTTTCATCCTTGGAAGAATGTAGAATATGACGTACTTTGCCAAGGCTGACGACATAGATTCGATACTGATAAAGACAAGAGGCATCGCGTGTTTGTCCTCGTGTATGCTTAGCTGTCTTTGACGCGCGGCCGCTCACAACTACTCAGTGGCGTCTGAAGTTATATCGTCTGTTTCTAAGACGACTACTCTCTTGTACACACTGTGACTGTTTCTCTAGCTGAATTTGTGGTGAGACTGGTTTAACTGGATATGTAATGAGACGCCTGGTCCTCAATTTGAGGACGTTTTGGTCATGGAGGTACTGTCTTCCTGTGTTGTAACCTACATCTACATCTCACTACACATACCGACTTGAGCCAAGTGTCCCGGCGATTATGAGGTGAAGTATCTTCAAACACATCATGAGCATACCACACGAGACGAGATAGCAAACACAAACACTTCATTTCGGCCCGTACCTACGATAAGAATTGATTGAGATTGATGATAAGGTATTGTTTTGACAGGGTGCGTTTGGATTGGAGAATCCCTATCTTTTCCTCTCGGTCCCCAGACCGTCTATCCAATAATAATATCAAGCTCAAGATTGTTACCATCGGCAACCTTGTACTGGGTACCGATGTTCCTGCCATCAGAATTGAGAACATTCTGGCTGGTACGCTGGGCCTCCCTTGCTCGAGTCCTGTCAGAAGCATCCCCATAATACTCAGGCAGAGCCTTGACACAGGTAGCTACATCAGCGAGGCCAGTGACGGTATCAACCCAAGGCTTGTGCTTGTGAACCCCCAAGGCGACAAAGAAAGCCTCCTTGCCCTGCTCCGTCTTGAAGCGCAGCATACCGGACGTGCCGCTGTCGCCCATATTGAGGTTAAGGACGCCGTTCTCCTCGGTCCACTGGGCACCGTTGGCGAAGTGCCAGCAACCCTTCTCGACGACGTGGAAATAGGCGTTGGTGTTGGTCTGGTAGATGCGGACTTTGATGGTGTAGACAGCCATTCTGCCATAATGTCAGTGAAGGGATTTTTAGGGTCAAAGGACTGGGAAGACAAACTTGAATATGTTTGGCGAGAGTTCTGAAGAAGTTTGAAGTTGTTGGGACATGAGATGATAGTGAGGTTCGAGAAAAATCGCTGGGTGTCGTCTTTGGCTCTTTATACTTCTCCAAGCCATTCTCACTTGCTGTGTCTCTCACAGTTGGATCAATCTTATCAACTTGCAGAACGACATGCATATGTGTGTTGTCGTGGTATCAGCCAAGACGAGTTCATTAGGAAACAAGCGATGGACGCTTCAGTCTGATCAAGTTACCAATGAGATTAAATGAAGATGATGTAGTGCTTCGGTAACTTCGCCCATTAGGTTACAATTCACAAAGCTGCCTTGGGCCGAGATGGAACATCGTACTTGTGGTATGAGGGACTTCAGTCCTACCAAGCCAATAGGTCTGACCATGAGGGCTATGATTATCTTCGAGTGATCCAGACTACGATGCTCTAGAGAAGTATCCCTTATCTTCCATGGTTAGCGCATTATAATAAGGTACTGTTACAACTGATTGCCGGATCTCTATTTGGACATTGTTAACAAGCAATATCATGATGTTTGCCGAGCTCAAGTACCGCTTCAGTAACAACAGCTCGCTGTCTTCTCCGATAACCTAAAAAGAGCACATTAGCTGTCAGAGACACTGTAGATTTAGGGTGTTCCTTAAACAATACAAAATGCCCCTGGATCGCATGGGTTATACCTTTAGATACCTGTCCAACTTCCCCGCGGGTCTCAACGGCGTGTCACAACTCATATCGAGGCTCTTGTATAACAGTAACGTGAGTAGTACAAGATTACATTTTCTGTGTGGCGATCCTTTCTGTGTAAGTCCACGACATCTCTCTGTGACAGGCAACAATCGCTTGAACCGGATTGCTGCTTCTTGCCTAGCTGGAATGCTCTCTGAACAAGCACGCAAGCTCCATACCGTCAAACCAAGCTCGATCTTTCCGCCAGGCACTAACAATGATATCTCTTCCCTTTCGGACCACATGTTCAACCTGTGTGGGTGCACAGTCCGGAGCCAGGCAGCCGAAGCTCAACAGATGAACACCAATCTGGATAGCCAGTCGCCAGTTGAAGGCTTCTGAACGGGGTCCTAGCCCGTCTATGTATCCCTGGGCCATCCAGAGTCCGGCGTCACTACGGTTGTAGAGCCGTAGTGCATAAAGTTCACCAAGCATTTCCCCGTGATCGAGACTGGCGACCCCAAGCTGTGCATTCTCCCAGTCGACGACGACAAGAGCAACCTCTTTATCAACTTCATGGGGTGTATCAGGAATCAACACGCTGATGACTAGTCAGTAGCTAGCTATCTCACACCTGCCAGGCTCATAAACTCACTTTTGTGGACAAAAGTCACCATGTATGACCGTTAAATGAGAACCAGCGCTTAGTTCCTCTGAAGCCATTGCTTTTACTTCTTGGAAAACATCCCTAGCCTCAGTCAGAAGGCCAGGAAATTGATCGACGCGTTGAAGTAGCCAATCGTAGTTGATCATGTGTTTCAGCGCTTGCATCTCTTCGCTGCTTTCAAGTACTGCGTGTAGCCTTGGGAGAGGCTCGACATTGCTTTGAGCGTCCCCCATTTTGTGGAAGCCAACTATGTATTCCGCTAATGCTCTGCCCAGTTGGTGGCACTGTGGTCGAAGGGACTGGGACGTGGGTGATGACAAATGGCTCAGAGAATACCCCTTTAGGTCGAGCATACCAGGTACATACTCTTGTACCTGAGTATTGGTTCCAGCGTAGTATTCAAGAATCTTCGGCGTTCTGACAAGGTATTTTGCGATGCCTGGTTCCTTCAGCTGTACTTGCACGGAGCTCAGCTCTGCCAAGCACTCGGCTTCAACCCGCTGCAACTTTCAGTGACATGAAATTTCGTGGAAATCATGAGAGACATACACAGCGGTCAGTAGTGACGGCGTTGGTAGGGTGTCTGGACATATAGGGCTCGCCGTGTTTGATGACAACCTGAGACGTGCCATCTTCAAGCGGCTGCACAAGTTGCGCGTGGTAGAGGAAGTTGGCCTGGCCCCCAACCAAGGGTTTGAGCGACGTTGACGCATAGCGCGTAGTTTTCAACAGCGACTGGACTTTGAGACGCGTCTCTTCGGGCGATTCTTGGGTGGTTACCATGTTTGATGAAGTTTCTGTAAAAGGTGAATTATTGATGAACGTTTATTAAGAAAACTTTCTGGACTTTGTACTTGTTTTATATTAGCTGCCTGGCAACTTGAAGCTTGCGTTAATGACTGCAGCTTATTCTGACTGCCTGGCGCTGGGAACAAACATCTGCTGCCTAAGCTATCATGGCCCCGAAGATCGCGTCAGTTTCGTCGAGAATAAGCGCCCAGTAATTAATTGCCATGTTTCTTTGAGGCCTACACCCAATCTCACGTTATTATTTGGCCATTGTGCTCAGGCAATGGTGCGTTTGCTAGGAATAGGCCATCACAGTAATCCGGTAGCCAGATAGCATCTGAATGCATGCGGATAGTCCGTTATAATAAATAGTCACAGCAACGATATCATACCTACGAGCGGGTATAAGTTTGACTGCTTGCCTCATGGCTTGCCATTTTCAATCAAGCTTAACACCAGTAGTAGCTGGTGTTATTGTTAGACGGCTGTTCTGTCACTTCCGTACATAGTACTTGTCTAGACTAGAATCTTTGTGTATGCCCTTGAGACCATTGGAATTCACTCAAGCCCACGTATTGAAAGTGAACTGGCCAGCAAATCTGTCTCAGTGCCCCCTCCACTCCCGACCATTCAGTAATCCCAGTGAGATTTGCCCACATTCTCATATAGTTGTCGAAAGTCAGAAATAAGTCCTTTAGCCTTCCACAACCGGTATCTAGTGTGGCTTGGGCCAGTGTAAGTCTGCCAATAATGACCTTCCAGAGCCACAAAGCCCGACCCTCGGCGTCTTTGGTTGCCAGCTCTATCAGACCGAGTTGAAGGTCACGTTGTAAGATAGAGAGTAAATGGAAAAGAATCCTACTCTCAGGGGGTACTCCTTGGTTCCAGATACCAATGACAGTGGTCAGATACATACTCAAAGCAACTGTGAAGCCAGACCAGGATGATAAGAGCCCCTGAACTGGCGTTGGTTGATCTTGGCACCACTGTAGGTGTGCTTCGGAAACAGCAAACATCAAGCGGGCTGGGTCTTGACTGTCCCATACCTCGGTAGGCCTCTCAGCCTTTGCATCGACGTTCAATTCAGGGTGCCGTAGGCTCATCCTTTTCGTGATCCCTCGGAGCAAAGCTAACATTGGCCGTACGTCGACAGGCCGTGGCATTGTGTTTTGACCAAGAAGCGTAAAGAAAAATGGAATCGTGCGTACGCCGTCGAGACGTAACTCAAGCCCGTGATCTTCCTGGATATGCCACTCTTGCACCACACGCTCGACGTCTTTAGGACCAGGGGGGTGATCAGATTCGTTCTCAGCAGCAGAGGCAAGGACATCATCTAAGCGGCTTTTATGACTCCCGACAACGTTGTACGCTCTATACGCCGGTGAGTCGGTGTTACTTGGTGTGATTGGAGGACTTTCTTACAAGATGAGATATCTCTCCATCAGTTCCTTTGCGATCTGCCTATCAAGGCTTGCGTCGTTATATGCCGGCAACTTCAAGTCTAGATATCGCACTAGACCTTGTAAGTGGGACTCCCCAACTGTAATGTTACCAAGGGAGCACTGGAACATTGTCAACAGCCACGACGTTCAATTTGGGGAAGGCTAGTCGCACCTCAATGAAGCATAAGGTAGCGATATGCTTTGCACAGTCCGTGATGTCTGCCTTGGTATCGTTTCCAAGCCATGCATTGATCATCCGTATGCTTTCAACCTTATGCAAAAGAAAGGTGGGCTCAAACGACTTTAGATGGCCGGTACGCCAAAGGTAGTGTACACCAGCGATAAGGAGGGTATTGCGGAGGGCATGAGGGCTGTCAACGCCGGATACAACACTATTGTCCCATTGTCAGACAATTACTTCACGAAGAAATATTTTCTGACTGACCAAGCGTTCGTCATTTGCCGTGGTAGAGTACTAGATACTTCACCAGCCTGAAAGACTATCTCGGTCAGGCCACTTATGTTCAGGATCCTTCCCGGGCGTGTACCTACAGTATCGAAGAAGAGTCTTGGACTGCAGAGGCATCTTAATCGCCATCACGTCGAACGGATCTAGAGAAGCAGAAATGTTCTTTTGCAAACAAGTCGCCACAGACGGTCTTTGGACTGTTGTTACTAAGCTGGGAGAAGTACGCGCCAGCTGAGTCGTTGGCATAGCCACCGGTTCTTGAACAGACCATGGGGGGTGTTCTCCAGGGCGGAGCGGAATTCTGCGCTCACGAAGCGGAACTGGATCCGGGGGATACTGGCACGATACATTTCGAGTAACGCAATCTGTGCTGAGAACAAGATCAGATCCCTGCTATTTTCTGGGATATTGCATGCGATCGTTCAGGGTGTGCATTGTTCGTAGCGAGATAGGAATAGAGAGGAAGGCCAAAGAGAGTAGCCCGACCGAGCCGCAAAGTGATGACTATGAAGGTTTATTGGCTGAATCAGGGTGATACTTACCAAGAAGGACGCTTCAGATCACATCGAACGTGGCGTCCCTTGCAGTTGATACATCCTTTTCGACTTCGCGTATGGGAACGTCGCGTCCACTTGTTTGTAGACGCAGCCATTGGGCGGTTCAGCTACCTTTGCTAAGTGTTGGACGTGTTTATTTCAAGGGGCCATCTTGACGCCAGGCAGGAAAACAGAAGAGGGGTTGAGTCAGCAGATGCGACTGGGATCGGATAATCCATAATTACTCTTGGCTCTTTCTTGGCCCTTCATACTGCATTAGGACATATTATTCATATTAGTAATACGCGCGCGGAGTGCGGAGGCAGGGCTTGGCACAATGGATTAGACGTGGGCAATACTCCATAGTGTTGGATTACTTGTAAATGAAGGTTATTTCTACTCGTTGCCATTGTCTCAATTTATAACTGCAGCCTATCCACCTAACGCTTTTGAAGCAGGCTCGGATAGATACGAGTAATGACTTTCGACGACAAAACGACCTCTTGCGCGGAGAAATAACCATGCTATAAAGTGGATCGATGATCACCCTTATGGCTTACGGAGTATTCCTGACAAGGTAGTTGGCCAAAGTCCCACAGGGGTCGAGGACTGAGAGACAGTATCCGTAAGCCTTATGCGCTTTGGAACGTCAGCTCTCAGCCTCAAGCACTCAGACCCTGTCACATTCAACTTGGTGGCTGGGGAGCTAAATAGCAAACGAGATCTTCCAGTAGCTACCACTGATACTGGGCGACGATAGCGCGTAGACTTGGGTTAAAGATGATGTCTCAAAGAGAAAGAAAAGGATCCAAGAACAAAAAGGGGCCAAAGCCTTGGATCGCATCAGGGAAACGTGAAATCGTAGGGCTGATTTGGCATGGGCAAGGTCCTGGTTCAAGGTATGACAGGTGTCGGCCATGTTAGGAACCCCTGTTCAAAGGCTGGACATTCGTCTATTCGTCCAGATTGGGTAACTGTACAACCAACTTCTCAGCATATCCACGGGGGAAATACTCTAATATCACTTTCAACCGAAGGGAACAACAGTTGGTATCCTCCTGTAACCATGGTTGAAGCGTGGTGTTTAGTCCTGTTCCATCGCTCCGCCACCGGGAATAATTCTTCCTCTTTCTTCATGAGACGGCTTCAAACTACTACATAAGCGAATGATGACTAGGACCCCCTGTACACTCTCCAGTCAAACAATCAGACGGATGTGGTACCCTAGCGAGAGTAAATCTTACGCGGGCGGCTGTCTGAGGTGTTGCTGTCAACTACCTCCACTCCGAACGCTACATTTCGGCAGTTAATGCTTTCTCTGGGCCTCAACTCCGAACGCTAGAGTCCGGCAGTCGAAACTTCCTCGGGTTTAGCCTTGGGCCAGCCGTCCCGAGTCTCCTACTTCCCTACATCGACTCTCAATAAAGCCATCCCTCTCCAAGCTACTCATATTTTGACAACAGAGCTCGGTCCGCTCTTCACTTGACCAAGGTCTTTTCGCCCCAGCAGTCGGGCAGTATGTCTCGGCTGAGGAGTATCTCCATCTTGGGACTCTCCCTAATCACGCCGGTACTCGGAATGGCGGGCTGGTGGACGGAATCGCCTTACTACATAACGCCTCACTTCGCATTCCAAGACCCTTACACTGGTGATATTCTTCACAGCGCCTGCAACAGCAACGAATCAGCCGTGTTTCCAGCCGACAAGCCATACAGATTCCCCATCAAACACGAGCCGAAAAAGTCGACGCCTCTCGCCGTGACCGGATGGTGGGACGATGACTTTGGGACACCAATTGTTAGTAGGATGGTCTTTATCTTTAGCAAGTCGCACACTAACGCGATGCCCCCAAGGCCTCGATATTTTACCTGGCATCGGACAATATCCTGATGAACGCGTTTTTCCAATGCAACTGGAAGACTGGCGAATACGAAGTCACCGCTGATGGAGAGTGGCCGCTATCAGACGTGATAGACGACCTATCTGTGCACGATGATTCGGGGCTGTCGCTTGTTGAGCTTGGCGATTATGGTGGCTACCGTCTATTTTATCACGACAAACAGGGGAGGGTTAACTTATTGGCCTACGACGATGACACGGACTGGGTTTATGCTGGACCTATATCGAGGAAGGCCGCCGCAGCGAAGTCGATCGCTGCTGTACAAACCAAAGGGGCCAATGTGTCAGTGGCCTTTGCATATGACAAAGAAAACATCGCTATTGCGCAGGTCCAAGATAGCAAAAGAGAGATATGGGGTCTGAGTAAGTTCCCTTCTACTAACAGCCCAACGCAACTTCAAGCAAATGCTACAGTATAGCTAATCGAGCCTACTTCAGGCTCCTTTCCGATTCCTTTCGGCTATCCAGCCCCCACGAGTAAAACCAACCCAGCAGATATGACCCTCGAGTCTTCGACATCTCCGTATGTCTTACCAGCGTACGACGCGGCTGCTACACGCCTGGGACTTGCGACCGATGCGGACTCCAACCTTTCCGTGTTCTATATTGGTACAGATGGTGACCTTCATCAGCTCTCACAGAAAGGCTCGACCTGGGAAATAGTAGATCAAGACTTTCCACAAGCAGAAAACAAATCGGCACCCCTAGCCATGGTATCCCCACTACAAACCAACAAAGTGTGGATCTACTACCGCGATACCGGTGGAGATATCATCGAGCTGAACTCGGTCAGAAAGGGGGTTTGGGCAAAACCTAGGAAGCTTTTGGCTACAAGCAAGACGCCCACCAGCGAGCCAGACGACACAGACAGTACTTCACAATCAAGTGTCACCAACGACGACGCTTCTGCTGATGCGGACAACACCAGCGAGGCAGGAGAAGTAGGAGGTGGCCTATCTGTGGGAGCTAAGGCAGGACTCGGCGTGGGTCTTGGTGTTGGGTTGAGCGTGTTGTTACTTGTGGCTATCTGGCTCTTCCGCAAACGAAGAGCAGCTCGAGCTTCCAATACCGAGGCGGGGAATGGCTTTGATAGTTGGGGCACACCAACTCGTACGAGCAACGACCAGATGCAGTACTACCCAGATGGATATCATGTCGCTGGGCAACATCATGTGGACCATAGAACCCCGCAGGAGCTACCATGGTTTCCCAAGTATGAGCTGCCAGGCGACTCTGAGCATCGCGGA
Organism: Fusarium staphyleae; assembly: GCA_017140175.1. NCBI lineage: Eukaryota > Fungi > Ascomycota > Sordariomycetes > Hypocreales > Nectriaceae > Fusarium > Fusarium staphyleae. The sequence goes on from JADDON010000129.1 coordinate 14,717, forward strand.
GAGGATCAGCGGAGGACATAAACCTTTGGACCGGCACGGTTGAAGAGTGTCATAGTCACAGCAACGACCAGGGTTGGCAATTAGTAACCAAGTAGCATACTAACACTGATTATCTTGTTATTTCAGCCAATATTCCTGAGTATGATACTGTCAGATCTTTGCCAATGATGACTTTGAGTACGATTCACATATGCATCTCTATAGGAAGGGGTCTGGATAATACACTCAAGCCTATTTGGTGACTTGAGCTACGGATTTCGGACTAGAACCAATACTTCAAGCTTAATTCTCTGACACATCTTCCTCTAACTGAACGGGAGCTAGAAAAGTTGACAAGCACCATGGAATTTGGTAAACGGTTGAGCAGCTGTAGACAATCCCAAACGAGAGAAAGAAGCAGGCTTCGTCCCGACCCGCTGGTTAAACCCACGACCTTCACAAGTAAACAATAAGATCCGATATTAGTCAGGGCCCACGGTAAACATACTTCAGACGATTATATGTGACGCTCAATGAGTAGTGTCTACGTGCACCCTTGGGTGGGTAGATACGCCGCACACAGCTCCAGGGTCCAGCATTAGCAATAAGCTTACGACTGGTGGGAAAGAAGATCAAGATCACCGGTTTCATAGTGCTTATTTCTATGCGGAGCTGCCAGCGAGGCGCTTCTCTTGCGGCCCCTGATGTAACCCAACGAGGCATATCATTGACTGCTTGTTGATTGATCACACCTTTAATCCACAGCGAAAATTGATTGGATATCTTATGTCCAATCAGGTACACATTCACCCTTATGGTATATGGACGTTAAAGCTGGGTGGGCGCGTGTATAACATCGAGGTCCGGGGTCAGGTTGATCACTCTTCTTTGCTCGGTGGGTACTGGTCCTTCCCTTAATACTTCTATCCTACACTCTCGTAGAGCTTATGCTGCTGAGTCCCCAGTAGGCTATCCTCCTCCTTCTTGAGGCGGAGCCTTTTTTATTCATTGGCGTGGCTGGTATCACCATTGTCGATACATGAAGAATAGCGTGGGGGGATAATAAAGGACACCAGCGTCTAATAAGGACAAACCCCTATGATACTAGGCATTCTCAATGGTAAAATGAGCTTTGAACTGGCGGCCGAAGCCAGCGGTATCGGGGCTATTCCGTACTCAGTTTATGGTCGGCGGAGGTGTTAGTGATCCCTTCATGGGACCTGCTGTATTCTCCATGCTACGTAATAGACCACAAGTCACACCCATGCTACAGACAACCCCTTGGTCGCCATGAGTCTATACACTCATGAATGCTTGAAGCCAGCTATAATCAGTCATTCACTATACTTGACGTTGATGATTTACGGAAGAAGCTGGCTGTGAAAAGGTTATTATTGCCATGTAACTTCGATCAGTGTTTAAATTGACCAAAGTAATTACCGCATTTATCGGATTAAGACCCTCTTCCTAGAGCTTTGGCAGTGATTCGCTTCCTGTAAGTTCACTGATTGACATCCAAGCACCCCGTTCTCACATAACTGTCATCAGATTGCCGTTAGCACTCATCTTTTCACAGCCTCAGTGTTCGTTGAATATTCAAGTGAAACGTGTTTGGACCTTGGAACCATGTTTATAAATGCTCATCTGCCCCTTCTCAATCCTTTCCCACAAGTCACCTCTACTAACAACACATCCAAACGCATTCAGACACGTCTTGAGACACATAAACACAACCAACACAACGAAATACTCAAGCAAATCAAGACAACATGCAGCGAAATCAGCGTCCTTCCACAAACACAGGCCCTCCGCTTATGTGTTTTGTGCACTACCTGCAGGTGAAGGATATCAATGATCCAGCGAAGCTCTCTTCTTTTCTCGACCTTATATACGGGAGAAAAGAGTACGTACTGGTTGATACTGGAACGACAACTATAGAAGTAAGGGTGAGAAGGAGGGACCCCTTGAACTTGACACAGCTACTGAGGGATATGGGATTCATGAAGGATGACTCTGGTAACAACGGCGAGGCGTCTGGTCAGTAACAAGGATGCCAAATACTGGCGAAAGGACTGGTGGCCGCGTTGACGAGGGTTTTTCGTAATGCTATAGTGAATTACAACTTTTGAAGCTTGAACTTTCTAGCAGGTGCCTATGTTAACGCAAAAGCAAGCGCAACAGTTCCCAGACAAAAAAGCATATATCCCTAACCATTAACACCCAGAGAGGCTTTGTGCGGTTGGATAAGAGGCCTGATTATCGATCTAAAAGGTAGCTGCAGGGATGCTTAGTTGGTTGATTGTGAGTATTTTGCTCGGTTATAGAGCCCAGTCTTGCTTAGTTATATGCAGTATGGTTGAATATCTTGTCACGGCTTTTAGTAAGGGGTATGTGTTTCGTCAACTCTTCAACCGGATAGTCAAGATAGACGCCATGTAGTCCCTATGCCTTAAATGCTGAGATTCTTCTTCTGAATGTGAAAGATATGCAGACTCGAGTGTGAATCGAAGATCATTCTGAGTGTGGACTATATGGATCCAACAAGTCACTGCTTAGGTGTCCTGCATCCACCAAGTTGAGCCATCCCAACGTCTGGGACAAAGTGAGTTCAGGTTATTCAAGTCCCAATAAGATCTTTTATGACACAAGACGTGGTCTGGAGTCCAGATTTGGTGAAGGGGAGGTAAGGTCAAGAAAGCAAGCAGAAAGCAAGGCCGAGGGAAGTGATATTGATGTGTATGGTCGAGTCAGAGAGGTAAATAAGGCTTGACTATTCTGTAACGTCTCAAGGATATCTATATAAAATTATATTCATCAACAATCACTAGTATGACTTCGTGTAGTTCATTGCCGTAGTCACTTCCTCATGGTGGTGTGTTGAGGCGACATCTGCATGGAAGCTCACAGGCATCTCGTGACTTGGTCAACCAGCTGATAAGTTCGTCCTTAGCAATTGAGGCTTCGCTGCCCTGATTGTCTCCCCACTGAGCTGGAGAAGGGAGTCAGATGATGTGGCGGGGATAGACTCGCATAGATGCTAGCAACTCTGCTGTTCTTATCGTTCTCCTCTCATCAACCCGAAACATAACTTATAACGTTACTTCTGTGCCGCCTCAGTAAGTTTGCCTACTCTTTGGATCACTCTCCTCTATCCCTACTTCCCTAACAATTGCGGGCTTTCAAGTGGCCAGGGCGCCCACGGGTCGCACACATTCTTCGCGTGCTATGCGACCCAATCGGGCGAATGAATTTCACAGCGTAGCTAACTCAGGGGTCTCCGGGATAGCCGACCGAATTCTCGGGATTTTAAAAGACTGGTTGCGGTACCGCACCTTAACCTATGTTAGCTCTTAGGAATGGAACTGCCGGGGCCTTGCGTCACTCAGCATCTGCCACCCACGGGGACTTCCGACACACAGGGGTGCACTCCCTGCGCTCTTCTCTGTGAAGACTAACTGACTACGTACCTGTAACTAGTTAGTTAGTATAAACTCAGAATCTCTAGCGGATGTGTACCCTGGACAGGGAGCACGAGTGTGGTGCTTATGCCTATGGTTGATGACCTTATTGTACTTGCTGTTGAGATAAATATCGTGGTTCTTTTGGCCTTGTTTAACTTGCATCTCAGGGCACTCACATACATGGGTCTTGATAACCAAATCCTCCTCAAACCTCCACGCATCGTGGCACAATCTGCTCATGTTGGTTCACCCCATGGCGAAAGGTTTTTGGGAGCCCCCCGCAGTGGAGGCCGTGAACCACACTTTGCCTCATGGCGTAGTGTTTCCGTCGGACACATGACCACAGTCAGCTGCCATGTGGTTTTCATTTGACAGGGTACAATAGTTCGGGGGAGTTGAGAGTATCGTATGATATGATGGACGATAGCTACGGATCCAGACGACCCAGTTATATACTCCTGTTAGGACAGGTAATAAATAGTATTCTGTAGCCTGTCCGCAGGACGAGCACATTCTCAATCATAAACTACGCTATCCGACAAAGACCAGACTAAGAACAATACTCAATAAGTTAAGCTCGCCAATCACTCAATTGACTGGAAACAATGAGCAGCCTCATAAGGAACGGAGCCCTCCGGGCGATCAAGCCAGCCACCCGCAACACGGTATTTCTTGCCCCGTCAGCAGCAATCAGGATCACCACTCGAAACTTCAGCTCTAGTCAAAGAACACTCTGCGCGAGTTGTGCCACCTCTAGCGCCCAATTATGTGCACGACACTCCCGTGTGAGCACCAACACCACCATCAACCTTCAGAACGGGGCCAAGACGGCAGCGTACGCCACGACAGCAGCTCCCATCATCCCCAATGATCAATGGGCACAGGTTCTAGAGCAGTCAGGCGGCTGTAAGTCATACTCTTGCTAGATGGCTAACTAGGCGGTTCAGCGCTGACTACGTTACAGCCGTGCATTACAAGAAGATACCCGTGCCCAAGCCGGCCTCGGACGAGGTCCTCATCAACATCAAGTACAGCGGTGTCTGCCACACGGATCTGCACGCCGTGCACGGCGACTGGCCTCTTCCGACCAAGATGCCTCTCGTTGGAGGACACGAAGGCGCAGGCGTCGTGGTTGCACGCGGCGAGCTAGTCAAGGACATCCAGATCGGTGACCATGTGGGCATCAAGTGGCTCCATGGCTCCTGTATGAGCTGTGAGCAGTGTCGCCAGTCCAACGAGTCACTCTGTTCGACACCAGAGCTCTCGGGCTACACTGTCGATGGCTCGTTTCAGCAGTACGCTGTCGGCAAAGCTGCCCACGTGGCCCGCATCCCAAAAGACTGCGATCTCGCGGCCGTAGCGCCGATCCTTTGCGCCGGCTTGACCGTGTACAAGGCACTCAAATCATCCGGAGCCCGGCCCGGGCAGCATGTGGCCATTGCGGGAGCCGGTGGTGGTCTCGGTGTCTTTGCAATCCAATACGCCAAGGCTATGGGCTTACATGTCACTGCTCTCGATGGCGGCGACGACAAGCGCAAAGTCTGCCTGGAACTTGGAGCCGACACCTTTGTCGACTTTAGGACTTCTAAAGATACTATTTCCGAGATTCGCAACGCAACAGGCGGATCTGGGCCCGACGCCGTACTGCTTCTAGCTGCCAGTGAGAAGCCCTTCCAGGAGGCCAGTCAGTATGTCAAGAGCAAGGGCACGATTGTCTGCGTTGGCCTCCCAGCCAATGCGTTCATCAAGGCACCTGTTTTCGACACTGTCGTCCGGTAAGAACACATTAACTTATCACACCGTGAAATATGGTTGTCTGACTGATGTATGTTACAGTGAGATCAGCATCAAGGGAAGCTATGTTGGTAACCGCCAGGACACTGCTGAAGCTATTGAGTTCTTCAGACAAGGCCTTATCAAGGCACCATACAAGTAAGTCTTGTATAACTATGACAGACGTGAGTACTGACACTTTGGATAGGATCGTCGGCCTGTCAGAGCTTCAGATGGTATACGATTTGATGCAGCAAGGCAACATTGCTGGTCGCTATGTAGTAGATACTAGTAGGTAGAGCAGTGTTTGGTGTGGTGAAAGACTGTGAGACAAGCTTGTTTAGGGGATGATTGTACTTACCAGGAGTTTTGCCCCGGAATTGGAGGCTTACACAATACCCAGGAGAGAAGATGTTGGAGTTTTGGGTTAGTAGAGTTAGGCAGTAATACCCGTCGATATTCATGAGTTCGTTTGCCAAGTCCTGTCTTGATTTATTGGTGTACATCTCGGTCAACGACGGAGGATACTTTATCACTGTTATGTATTGGTATTACGCCTCTCGAAAGTAAAGAGATAAAGACACTTGCCAGTTGTTCTACCATCGGAGCTCCTCAATATAAACATGCACCCTCTCTTTGAGAAAACGCAAATGGTAGTTTATGGGCCACTAAAAGCCTATCCTACGTACCACACAAACCTACTTGTACCCTAACCGAACTTGATGCATCCCCAAGCTCTTTCATTGCACAGGACATTCCTGTTCACCTATCATTCTGCTCATTCCCCCCATCTTACGGTTCAAGTTGCTCAACTTCCCAATCTCTGCCATCAACTTATCCATTCTCCACGGATTGTAGTCTCTGAACTCGAGACCAGCAACCTCTTCGGGCTCGACCTTGGCCTTGCTTCCATCCTCAACGACTTGCCCTTGTTCCTTGATGAAGGCGCTCGTCACCTCTGCAGCGGCGTTGAGGAGAGTGTCGACAGGTTCATCAAGATCGTTATCCGTCAGGCCTTTGCGACCTGCGGCAGTCGAAAAGGTGTAGCCTACGACATAAGGAAGCTTGTCTTCCTGGGGCACATACTGGAGGAACTCGGCGCCATGGATTCGGGTAAACTCCTCTTTCAGCTCCTTCAGGAGAGTCCAGGCGGTGTTATGCATAGTGAAATAGTCAAAGGCGATCAAGGGAATCTCGGCCTGTATTTCCAAGGCGAGTTTGTTGATAAGGGCGGTAGGTGAGAGGTCAACCACGTCAAGCTGTAAAGAGTCAGTGATATGCCTTGTTGTTTGGGAAAGATTGAAAGGTTACCTGCTCATCCTGAATCCTTTCCTTGAGTGCGGGCTGTATATGCCCTTTGCCATCCATCATCTCATGGCGACGACCCTCCGCAAGGATTCCCTCAAGTAAATCAGCCGACAGGGCAGGACGCTCTCCAAACGGCACGAGGCGTTGATCGAGTGTCAAGGACACCCACCCGTGGAATTTCATGTTCCGTCTGTTTGCCGTGTTGACATTGATGTTGGTATTAGCCTTGGCCTTGGCCTTGCCCTTGCCCTTGACCTTCCTTGGGTCTGGCCCTTTGACCTTTTCTGGTGCAAAGTTGCTGATCGACACACCAATACTGAGACAGTAATTCCTGAAGTAGGCCTCACGAGTCGTGGGGCAATCGCCAATGAAGAAAGCCGAGTTACCTTGCATCTTCCAAAACGTCTCGAGGTCTTTCCACACGTCGTTCTCAGCAAGCAACTTCTCGTGATGAAGAGCTTGATACAGCTGTGTTGTGCACATGAGGCCGCCGGGTTCAGCCGCGTATCTCACGCCCGAGATATGGAACACCGCACGCATATGATGGATGAGAAGACCGCAGTGAATCGGATTGCGGCGCAGAAACTTGAAGGCAGGGGGATTTCTCCAAGCCATCAAGCCAAGTCGCATCATCTGCTGGCGACACGTCCATATCGGATCGGTATCCCACTTGGTTGCAGCGCCGAGGACTTTATCGCGACCTGACGAGGAATCAGGGACATGGAGCATTACCTTCTTGATTCTGAGGCTTTCCTGCTTCATCTCGTCATACCCACGGCCGCAGTCCGGCCCGAAGAGTTGGAGGACATCGAGGTAGGTTTGTGCAGCAAAGGACAGCCAAAGGGGGACATTAGCCCGAGGATTCATGAGCAAAATGCCGAAGCCTCGGATCAACTCATCTTCGATCTTTGCCCCCTGTCCCATGTTTGAGGTGAGGAAGTGCCAGTCCGGCACAATCTCCATGAATGCAGTCACGTCCTGTGTCCACCTTGTGCGATTTGTCTGGTCTGTAGGGAAAGCTTCATCGTACCAGCCAAACTTGCCGTTGTAGTTATTGACAATGGTGTCTTCAGAAGTGCCCTTTGCATAGCTGCTGAGAAGAGTGAGGCCGTTTCCTAAGCAGCGCTTTGCCAGGTCGTACGCCTCGATGTTGTAGGGGTCCCCTTCCATCTCCTTATCCTCCGGATCGATGCCAGAGGCTTTACTCATCTCCATGAAGTAAGCCACAGCAAGGTTAGATCCACCGCCGTGCTTGGTCAACAGATGCTTCATTTCGTCTTCCATACTGCGAGCGAGCTCGAACGCCGTGTTTGTTGCAATGGACACAGCAGCGAGATCAAGTGAGCCAGCACGGTATTGCACCCACAGCGACTTGATCTCTTCACCGAGCTTTTCGTAATCATCCAGTAGGGAGAAGAGAGCAAAGATGGCGACTTCCAACGAGTCGTCCTGCTCAGCAGTGTACTTCTCCTTGGCTGGGGACTTGGGGACAGTAACATCTGGCGCATTCAAGAAGGCTTCCGATGGCGTGTAGACATCAAGGACGTTGAACATGTTCTTCAAAGAATCTTCGGAGTCTTGAGCAGTGTTCTTGGACGTTTTGAAGATACCAGCGGTCATGAGTGGCTTGAGACATTCGCGAACTTTCTCAAGCACCTCGACAAAGTAGGAATGTCGCTCATCCGAGACAGGGCTGACACGGGCTCCGCAGGCGGTAAGCCGGTCCGAGAAGGTCCTACGAACTATGAGTATTGATGTTAGTCAAGATCAAGACGTGCATGATGAGATTTGTTGTACCCCAAATAACGCGCTCGAGGGCAATAGCAAAGTGCTCAGGAACGTCGACGGCATCCAAGTTGGCAATGTAGCTGGCCATTGGCTCAAAGTCCCGGATTCTGATCACATATGAAGTCTTGGTTCCAGTTTTGCCGAGTTGAGGCTGTTGTGAGGAGGCTTTGGCGCCCCTGCGACTCTTGCCCTTCGATCTGGCCGATCTGGCAGAGGAACCCGACGCGTCGTTTGTGTAGCCATTGGCCTTGGCAGTCGTGGCTAGCCATGTTGCTATAGAGTCTGTGTCTGTTTTATACTGTTTGTAAATGGTCGTGAGCGAAGAAGGAAGCATCTTGGGCGATGGTTATGGAGAGGTGGTGGAATGAAGATTTTGGATGCATTCTACGGTCAAGTTTCTGCTGTTTTAATGCCACGTTGCCAGGCGAACGTTTCAGAAGTAGGAGATCGTAATTTGATACAGCTAGGCGATGAGTACTTTTGTGTATCTTTCTCGTGCAAAGTACTTTGCCACGAACAAAGGGGGGGAAAAGCAATTATACAGTCGCAATCGAGAAAGACTGCGGTGGACCTATCATTGCGAACGAAAAGCCATGGTGACCCTCCTACCTCGGAACTATTTTTTCCCATATCTTCAGTTGGCATAGGTAGTATCTATTCTCACTTTAGATTCAAGAATCGGTTTTATTTCCAGCTTGTAAACTCATTGGATATGCTACCACTCCGTCGTCTCGTTACCCCCCTGTTCCCAGGCTCAGAATCCCAGCTCCGTATTTCAGAATCAGGATTTGCTCGCGTTCTTCGCGTTCTCCGCGTTCCTCGCGTCCTTCTCATCCTCGATTTTCTGAATACATGGCTCACATAGTATTTGCCTGTACCTCATGTCGTCACAGCTGGTTACGCAGTACTTGCCATCCAGGACACGCTTACAATACTGGGTGTGATCCAGCTTGGACCCCGTGACCACACGACAGTAAGCGCACTTGACGCCGGTGTACACATTGATACACATCTTGATGAGCGGGACCAGGTGGTTGATCGTAGAGGATGCTCGTTGGTTGTAGAGTATGAGCGTTGGTTGTGGATTTTGGTAGTTCGTTGTAGATTTTACCGTGTGGTAAAGCTTGGGAGAGATGAGGGATCTTAGGATGTCAAAGTTCGTTGACGGATGCTTGAGAGACGGCCTACCATTAGGAGAAGGTGTTCCTTTATATATTTTTGGATGGTCTTTGACTCACTCCTTCTAATTGAGTATGTCGGCCATCCATTGATGAATGGATTTAAGTTCGAGTGATTGGGAGCAATGATGGGTATTAGCTGGTGCTGGAAAGCGAGCAAAGGGTATGTGACGCCTTGATCAAAGAATCAGACAGCGTAAGATGAGACAGACAGAACTATTGGCCTTTGGTCAGTATGAAATGGTATCGGGACATACGTATGGTTGTCATCCGAAGGACGTTTTGTGCTGCTAGGTAACAACCATCAAGCGTGCAGTCTACTTCAGAGCGTGGTGAAGAGAGGTGAATAAACGTTGTAATTCAAAGGACATTCAGAATGCCAACTTCAAGCTTACAGTGGCTTTCTATGGTCTCAGGAGTAAGGCCCAAGCTTGAATAACTGAGTGCACAAGCAATTGCTCACCAACATCATATGCTGAAGCGTCACCAACTTTGTGCGTTTCCATATAGCCTCCAAGATGTGCTATCTTCTAGATTGATGGCAATGGCGATGTCACTGATATAATATGATGTGATGGACGTGGCCTCCGAAAAGACTGACGTTGGTGTAAAGGTCAGAATGTGCATTCAATAAGGTGACGAGAGTAAATCTACCTCTGTTCTAACGCCTCCTCGATGGTTGACGTGGCCGGTTTCAAGTAGGCACAACTTTCTTCTATGTTTACAGGCCGGCTGTTTTACAATTATCTCATTTTAAGCTTACTACTGACCACGGAGAAGAGTTGTATCTAATATTGATACTTTGTAACTATGATAACTGCTATCCACTTGCGAAACAACCTGCCTCGGCCGGAGACACTCCCTCCCCCTCGCTTGCTTACCTGATCCTGGCTGCGTATTTAATGTTGGGTGACACTTTCTTATCATCAACGAACCACAGAAGGCAAAAATTAAATGGGTAATTTATTTATGATAACAGAATAACCCTTCCAACAGACAGCAAAAAACATACAATAGTAGGGATTCACTGGTCGTTACCGACCTAACTACTAATCCGCCCCTTACTGGCTTGTCTATAGGAGAGCAGATAGGACTCTGGATATTCTGGGTATTTTTATTCTGGCGTTTAGCTGCTGGCCCTTATATGGCTACCTAATAGCTTAGGCTTATATGGTTCTTCTCTGACCCTATCTCTACTTTCGGCCCTCTAGGGCGTTTTGGCCCCTACTGATATTAGTCCCTACCTCTATACTATTTCTAGGTGGAGATATATGCTGGCTATTAAGGATGCTAACTGTTTTTAGGCTCTGTCTTCCTGTTATAGATAGCCTTAGTGCCTACCTTCTCTGCCTGCTACCTTAAGTGCTCTTAGGGTTAGGAAGGGTAGAAAGTATACCTCTTTCTCTTTAGTATAGCCTTCTTAGGATATTATGAGAGGAGGTATTCTTATTTTAGATTTAGGTCTTATGGTGCTAAAATTAAGAGGATTGAGCTATGCTTCTCTGCTTGCCTTATTATTTTGTCTTTCTTTCTTACTTTTTACCTTTTCTATATCTTCTGTATTCTCTTTCTTAATAGTAGTAATAGCTGCTTATAGTTAATCTTAAGTCTTAAATCATAGCCTAGCTAATGGACTTGCTAGCTTAGAAGCTTTAGAAATAGGGTGTACCTTAGATCTAGGCAGACTCTAGTAAGGCTATCTAGGCGATCTTAGAGAGAAACTATAGTAAGCTAATGCTAAAGAAGGGCGTAGGCTTATATAAGAAGACTCTAATACTTTAGAATAAAGTCTAAGAGGAGTAGACTTAATAAGTTTATCTTAGCTAAGTTAGCTTAGAGCCTTTAGCTAATTAGTGCCTTTAGGTTTATTAAAGCTAGTAAGCTTAATAGTGATAAGATATAGCTATAGCTATATATTAGCTTATATAATGCTGTTAAGATATTTAAGAGCTTCCTTAAGCTATATATTCTAAACTCTGAAATATCTATACCCTACTTAAGCCCTAATAAGTATAAGACTAAAAGAGATATAAATAGTATAGCAATACTATAGGATATATAGTTTATATTAGTTTATATCGCAAATAATAATATACTAAAGCGGTTTTATTATTAACTAAATATAAATATATAGTATTTTATATTATATTATTCGACCTATAGCGGTATTAAGTCTAGCCCTATTAGACTAATTAGAAAGGTAAGACTTACCTATTATAGTTATTATTAATCCTAGATATTAGACTAACTAAGATCTAAGTTAATTCTTAGGCTAGCTAATAGGCTTAGCTTAACTTAGTGTTAGTAGTTTATAAAAAAGGAGATAATAGAAGAAGATTTATTACTTATTCTCTAAACTGCCTAAGAGAGGGTATTAGATATCCTATATAAACCTTCCTAATAAGTCTTATTCTTAAGGAATATTATCCTTAGTGGTATTAGTAGCTAGCAGTATAAGAGCTTAAGGCATATAAAGTATAAGGATATTGAGGTTAGTTAGCTAAGAGATCCTATTAATCTAAAGAAAGCTTAGCCTATTATAAGTATTTATATTCAATATATAAAGCAGTATAAGAATAAGATTAAGAGGGACCAGAGTATAAGGTATTTTATTTATATTAAGTTATAGTAGTAATATATTATACTAACTTCTATAGTTTAACCTTTAGTATTACCTAAATCTCAGTTAAGTCTATCTACCTTCTCTCCTATATTATTATAATAGCTATCTATAGTGGCGCTTTTATAATAAAGTTTATATCTTATAAAGAGGTATTATATCCTAAGAGCTTACTTAAGGACTATATTAACTATATACTACTTAAATAGAAAGATAATATTATAGACTAACCTATTTTTCTACTAAACTATAAGCTATACTAGAGAATATAGTAATAAGTTCTTAAGGTAGCCAGACTCTAGGAGGGACTATAGCCTTACTTAATAAGAGTTAGCGCTAGAGGTCGCCTTAATAGTAAGTAAATATAATACTTCTATAGCTTAATATAGCTCTAATAGTTATAAGGCGCACTTAAGCTAGCTCTATAAAGTTATATTATAGGTAATATAAAAGAGGTTTTCTAGAAGAGCTATAACCTAATCGATTAGAGATATAGTCTAATAATAGTAACCTATAAAGAATTAATTAGAGGCTATAATAAGGTAATCGCTAAACTATATTAGTTATTCATAAAATGGGACTATTATGCGTTAATCTATATCTCTAAAGAGGACTAGAAAGGATTTAAGTCACGAAATAATATCACTTAATAGCATAAAGAGCTAAATAGCCTTCCTAACTGCAGCAGTAAAAAGGTAAAGAGGATTTAATTAAGGATCTAGAATATTAAGAAGGTACTAGAGAAAGAGCTTATAATGTAATGGCGTAACGAATACTTTGAGACAGCCGATAATCACTAGTATTCCCTGGTTCGCGTAACCAACACAAAGCTCTAAAGAACCGCCATGATTGCAAATTTACCAATGGTTCCGTTCAAACCACCTCTGAAAGTCGGCAGCAAAGAAATGCCCTAACTCAATGTCGTCTCCCAACCCAACCGCTGAAGCATCAAACGCTGGCATTGTGGAAAACAGATCGGACTCGAGGTCAAAGTTTCCATTCTCGCTCCTTGCGATAGCTTCAGGTGCAGCAGACTGGCCAAACGAGCTGAGAGTCTGAGGTGACATTGAATCTAGCAGATTGGTTAGACAGGCATCGCTTAAGCAGAATGGTTGACTTACCCCAAGCGTTTACTGCTCGTAGAAGCTGCTGCAAAAAGTCGACGCAGCGTGATATGATCATGTTCTCAGTTCCCATTCGCAACAATGCCTCTGAAGCTTGCGTGAGAGACCGCTTGGCCCGCTCAAGGCGGTCGGTGTCGTGTGCACCCTCTATATCGTTGTCTTGGAAGATAACGAGGCTTCCAAAGATTGCTAGTGCTGCACTGAACGCTGCATATTGTGAGCTTAATATGGCCAGGGCCTAGGACATCAGTGTGGAACATACCGTAGTATAGAGTGAACCACCATGCACCAATGAGATGACGTCCAAGATCCGGTCTCGTCAGTACCGTATAAATGATCTCAATGATGTTCTCCGCCACCTGAACAAAGGTTCTGTCAAAGCTGGACTGCATATGATTGACGGGGGCTGGGTTGCGAGTTGAGGTCATGGGGTCCCTTAGCAAGGCACCCAATGATCGGATAAAGGTAGGTCGATGAAGGAGAAGTTGGACGTTGAGATATCTCAGGGTTAATATCAAGCGGACTCGCTCAGTTGTAGAGTCCTGGATCTCCCCTTCTCTTGGGAGGTCAGTTGAGCTGCGGAGGGCCAGCTGTGGAGGTACGTTGTGTTGCCATTCCGTGAGCTCTTGTCCAAATTGGATTATTGAGGTCATCGTGACAGTTTCTGTTGGCTGCTCATCGCATCCGAGGTTACTACCGTATAATGTAGTGATTATTCTTCCCATGATTCTGTACAGATGTCTTTCTTGGGTTAATCCGCTATTCTCATGTCCGGTGAAATGAAAGGACTTACATCGATGCGTTGAAGAAGCCTGTGCTAAGGCTCTGTATCTCCTCGGGTACAGAGGCACACGGCGGCAATGGTTTGGGAAGGTCTAGGCGTATGTACTCTTCAGGGATTGCACATGGACGACCAAAAGTCATGCTCAAGCTCCTATAAGACCAGTCAGTATCGAATCCGGGTACTTAGCTCGACTTGATAATGGATTCAACCGACCTGTCAAGTAAGATACATCCAAACCAAGTACGCTTTCGGATCTCTTGCTCCACTGGCATGAACTTTGATGCAATATCTCTCGAGTGAAGTCCGATAGACATGGCAGCTTTGATGGCAAGACCGTGTATCGTCCATGTACGGACTGACCTCTGCGTACCTTGGAGATACTGGCTCATGAGTAACAGGTATTGAACTTTGCACGTTAGTCACCCGAGGAGCATTGATCAAGAGTGATCGTCTTACCTATTTCAAGGGTGGTACCACGAAACATCTGTGTTTGGCAAAGCTCACGAGCACGACGGTAATAAACGTCTGATTGCTCAAATCGATAGTCGCTTCCTGATTCCTCCCAACAAGAGGTGCAAGTGGCCATGGCAAAGATCATGTTCAGAAGCCCTAGCCAGGTACGACGAACATTAGTTCTGAAACCACTTGCTCGAAAACGCTCGTAGGTGTCGAGGAAGGCCTCCTCGTGGATATAGGGAAACAAAAGGCCAGTGTTGGAAAAGTAGGCACGAATAAGCCTTTGCATCTCGTGATCAGGGGGGAGGATGTTGGCGCTGATGTTGTGGATATGGCTCAGAGCAGCGCCTGGTGATTTTGAAGTAAATGTGTTAAAGGTGTTTACGACACCACCCTCGTAAGTGCCGAACTCAGACGCTGAGGCTTGAGAAGATAGTCTGCGGTGAGCCGACTGTCTCTTTTTTATGGCCCGTAGTATGTGACGCATGAAGGCGATGTTTGAGGATGGACCTATAAAACATGATGTTAGTGATGATTGTTGCGAATTCAGATACTTGAACTTACCAAAGAACCCACAGTCTTGCTCATCGACGAACGACACGGCCATACCGTCAGTCATGCTCTGGTCTATAGAGCTGTCATGACACCCTTCGATATTCACTATTACATCACTGGACCGACAAGCGAGTGAGTCCTGGTGGACATCGTCGGTTCTTCTCTGGGCATCTTCAGTCAAAAGCCGGTCAGTTCTCAGGTCAAGTGAGCCCTGGTGGGCTCCGCCAGTTCTTCTCCGGGCATCGCCCTCGACGGCAGCCAGCCGGCCATTCTGTAGTTCAAGCTTTGTCTCCAAGAGCTTGACTCTTGTCTCTAATGCGGCGAAGAGACTGAAAGAATCGTGTTAGCACATGGGAATCTACCAACTCATATCACTCACTCTTTTGGAACTAGGAGATTGGCTGAGGCCTCTTGCTGCTCATATAAACATTCAAATCCTAGCCGCTCACATGCATCGCACCTGGGTCGCCCGCCATTGCACTGCAAGAATTGTTAAGAAGGCTATCCTTTCAAGAGACGCGGATGAGGCTGTTCTGGTGAGTTTAGGACTGCTTAGGCAGTGTTGCAAAGCGCTGATCGACTTGTTATACTGAGTCAGAATAAACTGCCTCTCCTTCGTTCGACACCCATTCTCAAAAAGGATTGATGAGCAGTAAGCTGTAGCCAGCGCAGCAACGGCGTGCTGAACAGTTGTGTACGCCTCGGCCATTCGTAAAAGATCGTCAGTCCAAAATCCAAGATCAAGGGAAGAAGCGATCGACGTGGCAATCTTGGTCCGGAACATGTACAGGGCCTGCCTCTCTTCGGGAAGCTTTCCTGGTATTGGCTGAGCGAGGGACGGTTGTGGCTTGTGAATAGCAGCCCCAGGAATGATGTATCCATCACACTTGCGCCCTGTCGAGGTGCAGCGATGACAGGAAGGCTTGGTCTCGTCACACTTGATTTTTCTAATCCTAAAGTAGAAGTTTAGTCGCAGATATATAAACAAGAGGCCAAGTTCCTCACCTGCATGTGATGCATCCAGTCCGAACCTTGAGTGCGAATCTCCTCTGTCGATGGGGCGTAACGTTATGGCCTGTTCCGGGAGCTTCCGGCAACGATATGGATTTCTGGCCCATGTCTGAGGTCCAATGTTGGTTTTATGGATGAGCTCGTTAAACACGTTGCACTTTGAGGTAAATGTGCAAGGCAGAACAAGTTGAAGAATCCCCATGATGATGGAAACTGCTTATTAAACATAAACTCGGCTGATCACCAGCAGATATGATTTGTCGGTTCGTTTAATCCTTCGCTCCACTCTTGGATCTAACTCAATCAGTCAGTGTGTGATCCTTGTCTTCCCATGCTTAGCCAACCCAACGCCATTCTGAGTCGAATCACAACATCAAGCAGTAGAAAGAAAGCCAATCAACGAAAGTATTCTTTACATAAATCCAACTCAGTTGTCCATGTCTTCCGCCAATTTCACTTAGTATTTATAATCCCAATATCATACATATAAATAGGTGAACAGGCGTTCTTCTGTTGTTGAATCTGCACTCATCGCATCCTGTGTTTCCTTAATCGCATCGTTTTCGAGTACAAGCAATTATTATGACACTCTCTCATTCAAAGCCGACTCTTCCTGAGGTAGATCTCCCAACTGGGGCTGCTATCAACCCAGATGAGAAGACTCCAACTCTCTTCACCCCAATCAAGATTCGAGGCCTGGAACTCCAAAACCGCTTCGTCGTCTCACCCATGGGAACTTGGAGTGCTCAAGACGGCCACTTGACCGACTTTCACCTCATTCATCTGGGCGCATTCGCATTCCGAGGCGTCCCCCTGACCATTGTCGAGTCTACGGCAGTGGCTGCCAACGGGCGGACCTCGCCTCAGGACTCTGGTCTCTGGCAGGATAGTCAGATCGAGCCGCTGAAGCGAGTGGCTGACTTTGTCCATGGGCAGGGCCAGAAGATTGGTATTCAGCTCAATCATGCTGGTGTCAAAGCGGGCATGATTGCGCCGAGGTTTTTACCGAAAGGGGAGCTGAAGGTGGCTACTGAGCAAGATGGGGGATGGCCAGATGATGTGTGGGGGCCCAGTGCGATCCCGCACACTGACGCACATGTCACTCCAAAGAGCTTGACTCTTGATAGAATCGAGGCTTTGATACAGAGTTTCGCAGATGCTGCTCGAAGAGCCATCAAGGCTGGTCTTGGTAGGCAGGACCACTCACCTAATGGTACATCAACTGACCTACCTATAAACAGACTTTATTGAGATCCATGGCGCTCACGGCTACCTCATCAACCAATTCTTATCTCCTTTAACAAACAAACGCACGGATGAATATGGCGGCAGCTTCGAGAATCGTGTTCGCTTTCTCGTTCGAGTCATCAAAGGGATCCGGGCAGTCAACCCCGACAGTGTCCCACTATCTCTCCGGATATCCGCAATCGAGTGGATGGAATGGAGCGGAGAGCCGTCATGGGATGTTGACCAATCCATAAGGCTAGCCAAACTTCTGCCCGGGCTTGGTGTCGACATCTTGGACGTATCATCAGGGGGTAATCACAAAGATCAGAAGATCGACGTCCATCCCAATTACCAGCTTGACCTAGCCAGGACCATCCGGGCTGCGTTGAGGGAAGAGAGCCTGAATTTGCTCGTTGCCGCGGTGGGGTTTATCCACACACCACAGACTGCTCACGATGTTGTGCAGCTTGATAAGGAAGACGGCGTGCAGGCGGATCTTGCATTTGTAGGGAGACAGTTTCTCAAGGAACCCGAGTTTCTTCTCAAGACTGCCCAGGAGTTGGGGGTTGAGATCCAGTGGCCGTACCAGTACGACATGATTGGTTTAAACACTACCTGGGGGCGATCGTACTTCTAGTAACAACCCTTAGATAGATATACATTGCTTATTGTCAGAGTGCTAGAATAAGGGGTCACATCTACATTATAGATTTCAGACTCTCAATAACCTTTGCGTATGCTCTTTTCTTTTCCTCCGGCTTGAAAACACGCGCAAGGGCATCCTTATCGAATCCATGTCCAGCCCCTTCCACTTTGACGACCTCAATGTCACAACCTGCCCGGGCCAGCTTCTGCCCAAACACCTCGGCTTCGGGGCACAGGATATCCCCAGAACAGACAAAGAGCAGAATATGTGAGGGGAAAGATGACTCTTCAGCGTAAATGGGGGAGGCTTTGGGCGACTTTCGATCCTCAAGTCGGGGAATGTAACTGTCAAAGAAGACGCGCAGTGCCCAGGAGGGAATCGGCGCAATCGGCTCCGGGACTGACTTGTCTTCTGAGGGGGTGCTAAGGTCGGTTCCCGGGTAGAACGAATAAACCGCCCTGATGTTGATGTCTTGGAACTCGCGTCTCAATTCAGAGGATGCGACCAGTGCGAGGTTCCCCCTGGAACTGAATCCAGATAGAGCAACATGGTCAAGGTCAAAGACGTGGGGCTGGCTCTGGACCCATCGCAATACATCTTTAACGTCCTCGGTAGCCCTAGGGAATGGATGTTCCGGCCCTTTGCGGTAATCTGCGTCTAGCACGAGGACTTTGGCTTCACGGGCTACCTGTTCGCAGAATGAATGGTCTTGGCCCAGATTCGGCATAACATAACCGCCTCTATGCCAGTTGATGACGAGTCCTTGGGGCTTATCTTTGTTGTAGTTTGGCGGGTGGTAGATCTAAGCGTCGATAAATCGACCAAGTTGCCTGGACGGAATGCGGATTTGTTTACGGTCGTAAGATGGAGACGGTTGAAGATGACGACGGGTACTAAGGTAGTTGAAGAAGCGAATCAAAGAAACAATAGCCTTAAGCCTCAGATACTGCCAAAAGCCATGAGCAGCCATTTTGGAGATTGCCAAGAATTTTGGTCAAGTCTACTCGATGCCCACCTTGACTTCCTTGCTGAGATTATATCCCAGTGGATGTGGATCGATCAGCGTAAGCGGCAGCGTATTGCGTATCCCCGACCGAGTGAGTCATTCGCCGTGGATCAACGTTACGTGATCTCTTCAACGACGTCAGGCCATCAGTTAAGTGGTGATACAAACTAATATTCCTTTTCTCAGCATACGTGGTCTGGTTAGGTTTTGCAGAGTGGACGACAACTAGCGTCCTAACTCAGGCCGTTTTGTGAGTGCTGCTAAATGACGAAAATGAGACGTAGCATATGGAGATATGAATGAACGTTAAAGGTCTAGTCATTCAGTGACATATATTTATGCATGGAGTTACCAGGTACTCTTAATCCCCCCTTTCATCCAAAGACCTCGTACCAAGTATTCCAGCTACTCCTTGAGCCAAGCCTTGATCGCCTCGACTGGATCCTCCTCCGAGAACCCCAGCACTTCCTGAGCAAAGTTCTTCTCGGGCTTGAGCGCTAGATCAGTACCATCTCGAAAAAGCCGACCATGCAGCAAAGGATAGAATGCCGCATCGAAATTGCCATTAGCCAGATCCTTTTCGGCAGCTCTCTGGACATCGTCAACCTTGCAAGACTTGACAGTCCACTTCCTCCCAGAGATCTGTTTTGCAAGTGCAAGTATTTCCCTTTGAGAAATGTTGAATGAGGCGATCGTGATGTACTTGTTTGAGGCTTGGGCGGGATTCTGCAAGATAGCAGCCACAACCTTAGCCACAAAACTAAGGTTAGTCGTCTGAAATCTTTCATTACCCGAATCAGAGATTTCTGCCGTCATGGTGTTTTTATCAAATCCCAGGGATAGGTGTTCCAGCCCCTGCATTGCGTTTATCAGTCCAACCCTCAAGTGTAATCACCCAGGTGTGACGACTTCACTTACCCAGTCGAACCACAGTCCAGTGGAAATGCCTGTCCAAGAGAAAAATTCGTTCTCCTTTGCAAGCTTCTCCAAATGAGCTCGCGTGGATGTCTTGTCGGCAAGCAGTTTGCCCAAGATTGTGTCTCCAAGAATCGTCGTGTTCATTCCCCATTCAGACGGAATGAAGCGCTTCACCCTGGCAGCAACGGCAGCATCGGCAGCCAAGTCTTGATAATATGTTACCGGTGGGACCAGAAAAGAGATGAACGCATCCTGGCCTTCGAGAGCCGCCTTCCAAGACTCAAACGAGTCATTGATGACCCTCCGGACTTGGACCCCATCGGGGAAAGTAGACGTGGAAGTTGGTCTTTGCAAGGCGGTGACGTTGAAGTTGGAGGCCAAGAGCTCCTTCACCACAACTTTTCCAATATTTCCGGATGCCTTGGTCTTCAATCAGCACTGCTTATTCTTCCTCTAATGCAGCACCTACTCCGGCGATGGCAATGTTTTGATAGCAGGACATGTTGGGCTTGATGCGACGTGGGTAATAAAATGAATACCTAAGAAGTAAATGTTTTGTGCCTGTGTGATAGATAAGAGAGTTTTGAATCCGTTAGAATGCAAAAAGACACTTCTTAGCTTGGATGTGAAGCAAAGCGATACATGATTAAATAGTTTTCAGGTTGATGATGCACCCTTGAGCCCACTATCGTCTCTCAAATCAATTTGCCCCCAATCTCACCGTCCCGCTCGGTGAATTTGATCACAATTCTTCACGTTGGTCACCAAAACTTTCATGTTTTGGCATCCAAATCCGAAGATTCAAGTTCTTCGAGATCTCGCCCCACGTCTAACCCTGGGGTTGAAGATGGAGATGGGTGCTAATTCTCCCGAGCGGGGATCATAACGGAGCTTGGCCCGCGATTAATAATGCCCAGACCGTCATCGTCCCACTCACAGCAAGTCTTCCATCGCAACCCACGTTATCTCTTTGATCCCATCGGTGCCAAAGCCAACATGAAGCGCCATTCCGCTCACAGCCAGTCACCAAATTCCAGGGCAATACGCAACAAACGACCTCGTCGATCCCAGGCCTTACACTCTACAAGAATGGAACAAGACAGCTTCTGCGATGGCAGGTCTGCTCAGCATGAAGCGGAGGACTACCGCCTCGCTACAGCCAAGATGCCCTTGGATGCTCTGTCATGTGTCTGGAGAAAGGGCACCAACCGGCACCTGAATCGCCGACATGTAGAGAAACTGCGCAATGCCTTCCAGCAAGGTAACTTGGAGCGACAAGAGGCTGAGAAGTTTTTGCTGGTGCAATGCAGCGCCGAAGCTGTAGGCCGTATGATGAACCATCTTGGGCAATCGGGAAGTGGCTCGCAGTGCAATCAGGTACTGTCATTTGAGGACTGGCCGATAATCAACCCCAATGAGAAGGCAGAAGTCATGGCAGGCCAGCACAGGATAGAGGCAATGCGCGAGTATGTGAAGCAAACGGGAGCAGATAGTAAGGAGCTGTGGTGGACGTGCATCGTATATGATCGAGGTAAGTAAATGCAGCATATATGACTTCGTAAGCTGACCGCCCATTTAGACCACATCCCGGCATGTCTCAATGTCAAACTACGTGTCAACCGTCGCGGCCTATCTCTACCCGATAGCCATGGCCAAATCTGGATGCAGCTCGTGCTGGTAAATGACCAATGCGATTCTCTCTTTCAGGGAAAAAAGTACGATGTTGAAAAGCAAATGATAGATGTCCTACGACTGAGCACAACTGACAAGTTTCCTACGGCTCGACTCGTCACTCTCTGGAAAAACGACCGTTGGAGGCCGATGATCACTCGTTGGTGCAAGACACGGCTTGGTAGGATGACTTTCAACATTTCAACCTGGGACTGGATGGCGAGCTATCGAATTGATAGCGTAAGTTTACGGCTTCTTCCCATACACCGGGCGAGTTGCTGATATAGCACGTCTTAGTACTGGTTCACCACCTTCGAGCAGGTTCTCGGGTCACTTGCCAAGCTGCCTGAGGAGTGTGCAGACAGCCTGCAGGATTCGGATTGGACCAGCCGACGAGACAGGCTGAACACGCAAAAGTCAGCAAGCCACAAGTGAAACCACAGTCCGAGAAACCTACAGCCGGGCAATGACAACGAGCCATGTGACTCCGTACCAGATCCACGTCTCGATGGCGAGACGCGTCATGTCTTGGAGAGAGGAAGCATGATTGAGGTCCAAAGAGGGAATGGGGTTGCGGCTCACGCGAGCGGAGCACGGAGAAGGAGGATTTTTAAATGAGGTGCAGGGGATGCCGAGTCAGGGGAGACGCGATAAGCTTGTGATCCAATGACGAGGCGAGGATGACGTAGTGATGCTTGGCAAGAACTCCGTGGAGCCGAAGTTTGTGAGCCGAGTATTTTCCGAGGACATCAGTTGGAATATGTGAATTGATGGTTAATGGGTTGAGTTGAGCTTCAAAGTGTAGAGTTAGCGTTGAATGTTTGGCCGTTGCACCGAATCACCGTTGCAACAGTCAAATCTTTGACGCGCGGGAGAGAATGGTAGGTGGCGCCTAGCAACCTTAACAGCTGCTTAACAAATAATCCAGGTTAGTCAGCGACGCTTATTGTCTCATTCAGCCACCGAATGATTGCGGCTCCGACTTGTCTCACAGGTTTTCTGCAGTGGCTGATTCGCTGAGAAACAACAGAACCTAGCAAAGAATGCCCACGAAGGCGAACTGCGATTCTATTTGGAAATTTTCTCGTAAACCTCTTGCCCAGGGCCATCATAGATCCCATCAATCCATAAAACTTCCTTCAGGCTCGTCTTGACCTCAACCCACGATGAACCAAGACAAGGCATCATCATCTCAGCCAGCATCATCGTCAACTCGTCATCTTGCAAGTCCAGCGCTGACATGAAGCCAACAAACATGGCCCATGCAAAAACCCTCCTCTCCTGTTCATCCGCCGGCTCAAATGTTTGGCAGCTTGTACGCAGTTGAGAGCCTAAAAAGGGGTACTGGAGCTTGACTTGGGGAAGTCGGAAGAAAACAACAGTCAAGTAAGCCAACATTGAGAGGCGCAAAAGCTCTGCAAACCGATTATCGATTCCAAAGTCGAGCAGCAGGATGCGATACTGCAGAGATGTGAGAAGGTCCTGAAATATTCCGGGCTGTATCCTCTGGTGCGACTGGGACAGGAAGTTCACAAGCTGCGAGAAATCTTGAACATCTTGGAAGATGTAGTATAACCGTCTATCGACTGGTTTGATCAGACGACGAGTGCGCAACATGGCGGTTGAGGGAACAGGTCTCAGACGCTTCAAGACTGGACAAGACTCAAAAAACGAGTCCCAGGAGACGCCATCTTGGAAGAAGTATGGCCGGGAGCCTTGTGAAATTGCCACACTCAAGTCAACCCTGTTTAACGAAACTATCATCAGTATATGTAGCTACTTTACAAGTGTCAAGTACAGCTGCACACTCACCGACATATCTTGACTTGGAGCTGTTGGGCATGGCTGAAGGAACCGATTCCCCCACGCAACTCAACAATCTGCTTCAATCCGTCGGTATGTGCTCTTGCAGCTTGGGCGTCTCCCGCAATTTCGCAAAGCATGGCCATGCTCATGACCACGGCAACCGTCGAGTCGGCAAGGGCCATCTTGCTATCAGCTAAGCGCTCATTGAGGAGTCTGATGGCCTTGAAAACATGGTAGTTGGTGCGAGGCTGTGCAGTACGTCCAGCTGCAAGGTCGTGAAAAGAGCTGACAGTGAAGAGGAGAGCGTGGAGGTATGCGGCATCGTTGGTCATCCAGCCGAACCAGTTGGTCTCGGAGGCGTTGAATTCGCAACAGAGATCGAGGGGGTACATGAGCTCCCGAATTGTCCCAAAGACTGCTAGCGAGTGAGTTCATGATTCAGGTCCAAGGATCTGTTTCACTTACAGCTAGCGATCATCTGACGGGCAGGTCCATCAACTTCATCTGCAAACTTGACAGTGTCCAGCACGTTTATCGAGAAGGGGAACCATGGGCATGTGTCCCATATGCTTCCATCCCCGCATCTCTTTACGAGGCCACCGGGGTGACTAAGAGGATCAGCTGGGAAGGTCAACTGTGATCCACCTGCGGCAGTGGTGTGAATCCAAGAATCGGGAAGCCGAGGGGGTTGGTGTTCACGCGTGTTCTTCCCTCTCATCACATGACGTCGGATGAGTTTGCGATCTGACGGTTTCGGATTTCCCTTGGAATCACTCAAGACGAACTCGAATCCCTTCGATGCTGATGAAATGGGTTAGCCTGGCTGGATGAGGTGAGCAGGGGAGAGGATGGTGGGACATACCGGGACGTGGGGCCGGGCGTCTTCCTGGCGCCATGTGATTGATCTCCAGGGGCTGACAAACTGTTCTTGGCTTCTATGAGATATCGACTGAGCGGCCAAGTAGTCTTGGGGTGAAAGAAGAGCTGCAAGAAGGAGGCAAACGCGGATGATGTGGAAGAAAGAACGTGTCTATCTCCGAGGACTTGACTTCGTCGTCAGCAACATTGCATAAACGTGATGAGGATGGATGCCAAGACCTGAATTGTTTCCCTATTTCGGCCTAGTTCCCAACTTTGGGGGTCACATCCCTGCTCTGATCGTTCCGATGATCCAACCAACTTAATTCGTCTTTTTGAGTTGGACAGCGCCAAGACAATATTGTTTTACAGAAGAGGATGTAGTCTCTATTCTATAAGGAAACAATCGAGGCTTGGCAGTTTCGATATCTAGAGTCCTCATCCTCAGTCCTTTCGGACTGGTTGGAACCAAGATAGTACCACCATGTCGCAAGCCTTCAGGCCTTGAATGGTCTGCCTCTTGCCGGCTATAAATGCTCGCAAAAAGCTCTTCAATCTTTTCTCATTTGGTATTCTGATTCATCTTCACCTTAGATCTCTTTTCTACCATCATCCATCATGACTGCCTCATCTGACCTTCCTATGCTCTCGCAGAGTCTGATGGGACTCTTCTTTGCCTCCCAGCGTGAAAAGGCCCACTTTCCTCCCAAAGACACCGACCTCAGTGGTCAGAGAGCCATCATCTCTGGAGCAAACGGTGGCCTTGGCTTACAATGTGCCCGCATGCTCCTCGACTTGAAGTTATCCCATGTCATCATCACCAGTCGGTCTCTTCAGAGGGGAGAAACAGCTGCTGAGTCACTTCGAAAGGAACATCCTTCCGCCTCTGTCGATGTCTGGCAGCTAGATATGGCCTCATATCAGTCGATCCAAGACTTTGCATCTCGCTGTGCTACCCTTTCCCGCATCGACCTTGTCATTCTCAACGCAGGGATCACCAAGCAGAACTTCGACCTGGCTGGGACCGGCCACGAGGAGGTCTTTCAGGTCAACTACCTCTCCACAGTCCTCTTGGCTACTCTCTTGCTTCCTATTCTCAAGGAGAAGGCCCCGGCTGGTCGTCCTGGCCGGCTCGCCATCGTCAGCTCTGGTCTTTCAATGCACGCCAAGTTCCCGGAATCCAAGGCATCGCCCATCATCCCTGCTTTTGACGAAAAAAACACTTTTGATGGGGCTGAACGCTACAATACTACCAAGTTTCTCCTTCACCTCTGGATTTACAAACTTGTCCAGTATGTGAGCCCCGACGATGTGGTGGTCAACCTTGTAGACCCGGGGTTTTGCAAGGGCACGAATCTCCAGCGGGACATCCATGGCGTTGCCAAGGCTTTCCTCCTGGGAATGAAGTCCATGGTAGGACGACCGATTGATGCTGGGGCCTCGACTTATATCGATGCTGCTGTCATCAAGGGCAAGGAGACACACGGCAGCTTTGTCATGGACTGGAGGATATACCCGTAAGTTCTTTCGGTAAAACATGGGTGCGATG
The DNA here is from genome assembly GCA_017140175.1 of Fusarium staphyleae. Taxonomy (NCBI): domain Eukaryota; kingdom Fungi; phylum Ascomycota; class Sordariomycetes; order Hypocreales; family Nectriaceae; genus Fusarium; species Fusarium staphyleae. The sequence continues at coordinate 40,435 of JADDON010000129.1, forward strand.
CACCCCTGCTGACTCTGACTCCTAGATATGGCCAGTTCTTCTATAGCCCCGAGAGCAAGACGGTTTCGCAGAAACTATGGGAGGAGACTATGACGGAGCTTGGTTTCGCAGGTGTACAGCAGATTCTAGACAAAATGAAGGCAAAGGTTTGAAAGGATCTCATGTTTTTAGAAGCTCCCAATCATCACTCGTTTTGTTTTTCCTTCTTCGTCTTCTTTTTCTCATTAGAGAGGTATTGAGAAATGAATGATTAGCCTCTGGCGTCTCTCCAAGGCCATATAAAACCTCCTACAACATTGAGTCTACCATCGTTATGAGCAACATTTTTGAAGTAGATCTAGGTCACATTCAATTGACAACAGAATCTCTAGAGATTCAAGCGCAAAACACAGTATGAGTGTCAAATACGAATCTTCGCTCTTAAAACCGATCCCTTCCGCATGACTTGCGCCCTACTCCCAGGTCAAAGTTCGCACCGCTTACGCATCTCTTCGACTGCTTCTGCATTGTTCCGTAGGGCTGTAAAGCCAGTTGCACTTCCAAAGAAAGAAATGCGCCCATTTCCATCCTCATACAATTCCGACTGCTCTTCTCGATTGATGCCCTTATCTATTGGCTGGATTCTTTGCTCAATAGCAGCCAATAAAACTCGATCAACCTCCTCAAGCAACTCCAGAGCATCCTCGTCACGGGTGTTGTGGCCACATGCCATTCTCACTCGTGGTGCAAGCGCATCGCTGTCAGTAGTCCCTACAGCCTCTATCAGCGTGAAAGTCTTCAAGCGAGCAAGACTCCTCACCGGCTTCTTGATTCCATCCTTGAACCAACTTCTTCAATTTCCCGATAGTCTTACTGTAGGTTGTGACGTTTCCTTCCCGCGGAAACAAGATGGCCGCCCACTCATAGATAGAGTCACCGACAAAAAGGAATCGCTCTTGGTGGTCCCATATGGCCAGTTGGTCCGGAGTGTGGCCAGGCGTGTGGTAAAGCTTCAACCCCAAATCCTCACCTTGACTATTTACCAGGCTTTGACCATTATTGGCCCATTCTGTGACTTGGTAGTTTGGTGTCTCCATACCGACGAAGCGACAAAGAGAGGATTCTGGAAGGCGGTCTACCCCTTGAATGAAGTCCTTGTCAAATGAGCTCGCCCATATCGCACTCTCGCTATCTGTGAATTCTTCGATGCCGCCTGAAAAGGTCAGTGTTTGAAGAACTTTTGGAGATGGATAGTGAAGGACCAACCGATGTGATCGTAATGGCAGTGGGTGCAAATCACGACATAGTTCCTCGAGCCATCCTTATTCAGCGGCTCGTCTTCGTTATCAGCCACCGGGTAAGTCTCAATGAAAGTCCGCAGAGATTTGAGTTCAACGGTTGGATCCTTGGCTGCGCCGCCACAGCCAGTGTCGATCAGTACCAAGCTATTCGGAAAGAGTTTCGCGTAAATGAGTGGATTCTCGCTCCATTTGTCATCTTCACAGATGACAAAGGTTGTGCTGTTGAGTCTGTTTGCAGAGAAGCAGGTCGTTTGCGCGGTCCGAGACATGATGCTTGTTTGGAGGAGGTTGCACGTCTTGGTTCACGAGCCAAGTCACAGACAAAGCCAGGAGTCACTCCTACCGGGGTTTTATATGACTGCCGGCTTTAACCGGCAGACCAACCCCAGGCTGATAAACTGACTAGCGATAAGCTTACCTAAAGAGGCTAGTTTTTCCCTTTCTCTCTCTTATCAAGCGACGGTAGTGCCCGAGCACCGGGTCAGCTGGCAGCCACCAACAGCCCATCCGCCGAGAGGCCGTTACTCATGAGAGACCTCTCCGGGGATCATTGTGGGAACAACTGTTTCTCAAAGATCCTCCAAGAGATTGCCTAGTCTAAGTTGGACTAAATTGGGGGTAATTGAAGAGTGCCGCATTTGAACTAGTTTATCGGGCCATGGGATCCGGGACAAAAGAGTACTGTCAACCTGATTTCACTCGCTCCCTGACCAACGTTCCAGGGCTTCTCTCCTATAAACACGAGCATAGCATTATTTCCACATGCTTAAAAACGCATGATCATCAAGACAACGCGATTCGGCCTATCTTAGCTTAGGTACCAGGTAATAAAAATGAAACTTGAGACAACTGCGCTGGGCCAATATGATGCGCAGCACCAGGATAGGATACCAAGGGAGATCGATTTAAAAGAACCAATATAAGTACAACATGCAGAGCTATTCTCTATTACAAATACCCAAACTATAATAATGTGCGTAGATTGTATACAAAAGGTGAACACGATGATGTCGACAATTGGTGATGCTTCAAGGACGGTGTCATGAAGGTACGTACCTCCAAACAGCTGGGCCTGTGTTTGAGGTGTGTGTCAGATTCCACCTGTTGATTGGTCTGTCCAATACGAGCGGAGCAGCCGACAGCCACAACGTTACAGCGCACATGATCCCTCGACCATGTGTGCTCCTTAAAATTATCACCATCAACATCACTTGGTCATGATCAGCTGGACCTTCAGATCAGGTTTAACGTCCTTTCCTGACACGCAGACTTCACTCTACATGTGATTTAAAATTATGTCGACCATGTTCGAGGTGACTTGACCCAACCGTGTCAGGCCAGGCCAATGTGTGATCCACATTCTTCAGGGTAGGGCAGAGCCAGGCTCTTGGGATCCTCTTTCAAAGCCGCTAATAGAGTCCAATGAGTCTGCAACACCTAAAAAGGTGTTATTGCCTCTAATTAAAAAACAGAGTACAGTGATTGGTGTAAGAGATGACAACAATGAGGTTTCAGAGACTGTCCCGAGGTCGCAGGGCTCATAAAAGTCCTTCGTACCAAGAACCTGAGGAAGTAAAGACGGATTTAACACGCAAAAGTGAAAAGATCTAACCACACAGTATCTCAACCGTCTGCTGATTCCCTCAACTGCATACGACTGCAAAAATAACGAGTTTCTTGAAGGGAACGAGGTCACATGGGCTATCCCCTACTAGGAGCAAAAAGACAGCTCAACAAGCCAAAACATACAACAGCGGGGATTCGCTGGTCGTCACCGACCCAACTACTAATCCGCCCCTCACCGGCTTATCTATGGGAGAGCGGACGGGATCCCGAGTTCTCCAGTGGGTATGGTCGTATGTGAAGGGCAAGTCCTTCCATGCGAACTATGACCCTGTGGTAAGCCATTGCCGTCTCATTATGGAGCTGAAGCATATGGGTATATCTTCCAAAATCATCTTACAAAATCTCATTACTACAATAACTCGGGGGAACCAGGCATGTAGGCTTAAGAGGCTGTCTCTTACGTTTAAACCAGCTACTAAAGAGTGGAATATTGGAATAGATGAGAACGATACTCATTCAGAATTGGCATTGTACATACCCCTGTCAAAGGTAACCAAAGCTATAGCTATAACTTACAACAAGTACAGCTCGGTGGGAACAGTGGCAGTGCTTTTTACATTTGACAATAATGGTTTATACCCAGTATGAGAAACGAGCACATGTCCTGTTCCTGTCAAGTGACATTTCATTGCTATTGAGTAACGAGCCGATTCTTATTTTGTTCAGTCGTCGACTGTTCATTGACACTAGACAAGGACAAATGTCCTAAGTTTAACACCTGTAGGCTTTGTTCAAGTTAAAGGAGAGAACAGATGTGTTATTCGAGTGCACTGGCACGAAAGTCGCCAGCATCCATGATCTATATGCTCCTGTAACAAAGGACACAGCTGTTCATGATCAGCGTCGAAATGAATGTTCAGAGGACAAACAGATGCGCAGAAAACAATCATAGTCCTCAACATTGTTCAATAACACACTATTTGCACAGCCCAGCATAATACATGATGGAAAAAGCATAAAAGCCCAGCAACCCTCTCTTGCTCTCATTATTCTTCATCACCACAGACACATTGTCTAAAACCGAGCATTCTCGCAACACCAGCAACACCAGCAACACCAGCAACACCAGCAACAGCAACAACACCAACACAACAAACAATCTGCAACACAAAGCATAACTCGAGCACAACAACCTCAGCTAACATGTGTTACGAAATTTATAACCTGTACACCATCTGTGCTCATCACGAGGATGGTCGCCTGGAAAAGTGTCGAGGTGGAAGCATTCTGAAGAATGCTTACATCAAGCGCTGCAAAACGGAGACCATGGTGAGCCTGAACTTGGGATGGTGCCCCCAGTGCGCCGCCACGTTCGAGAATTTTGCAAAAAAGGGCAGAATCCCCGGCTTCTCTCCCTGGAACCCGTTATTCGTCCAGCAGTACCACTCGTTCAAGTCCAAGAAGGAGGTCTTCTGGGCCATCGAAGCCACCGAGGCGCTCGAGGTTGTTCGATCGCCCAAGATCAAGCGGTTGCCCCTAAACAAGGACGGTTGTGATAGCTATGAAGAGTATGCCCTGAGATCTGTTATTCAACGACTCAACCCGGCTTTGATCAAGCTCGTGGCAGCCCCTCAAACCATTGTTTACAATGCCACTGAGATCAAGAAGGCTGCCAAAGAGGCCATGCACTTTACGAGCAAGCTCGACGGCTAGATCACCAACAGGTTCAAGTAAGAAAGAGAGAGGAGATAGAGGTAGGATCTGGTTGGATGTAGACAGGTAAGAGGCCCAGGGGGCAGTATGTATACACACTAGAAAACTAGAGTGAATCAATAGATGTCATGCTAACCAATTTTGAGAGTCTCCGCAAATAGTATCCGTGATGTATAAGAAACTTATAGACTGGTAACTGAGTTAAAAGTAGACGCTCGTAGATTATGTCGCTTGACTCTTTTACCCCCAGTGTCTTTATTGTAGTCGTAAGACTTGGTCCAGTCGAAGAGAGGTTACGACGTTAACCTTGGGTAAGATCACATATACTTACTCGATACCAATATGACGATTGCGAACACCAGAAGCCCGTTGCTAACCTCCCTTAGTCCAGTAACTCTGGATCGTCTCACTCGCGCTGGGTCCTCACCACAATCTTCTTTCCAGCATGTCCACCTTGAATATCTTGTATACCCTGGATGACATGGTCCCAGCCAATTCCATTGCTCACCTGGTATGCGATTGGCTTCAGTGTACCCGCAGCAAGGTGAGTGTCAAAAGTAGGAATCCAGCTGGCAATGTCTTTTGTCACCTCACGTCCCAATTGTTCGTCAAGACGACAAAGATGGCCAAGTTCAGCTCGATATTCTTGAATCGTGGAAGGCGTCTTGAACTCAGACCTATGCCTTCAGTTAGATATAATAGTCTTTCAAAAAGACAGTGCCATTTTTACCAGTCATCAACTGTAGTCAGATACTTGGTGGTTGCGTTGGAGCATGTTTCGAGGGCCTTGACCATGATCTCATAGCCATAGGCAGTTGTGTCTATCATCCGCGCAAAGCTACCGGCAGTAATTCTACGAATCTCCTCCACCTGCTGATCGGTGGTGTCTCGGTTGTTGAAAGTCTCGGTCGCACCATTCTGTACTGCAATCTACCAATAGCGTAAGGATGTCAACTTGTGGTCTTTCTGAAGGGGCGTACATACAGAACTTTTCGATGGAAAACAGGATGCAAGTACTTTGTACCCACAAACATGGGCAATCTAGCAGCGTCAGAGATTTGCCAGACGATTCAACATGCTAGTTAGTGTGTACCTGAACCGCAAATTGGCCTACGGATCCAGAGCCCCCTAATACAACGACCCATTCGTCTCTCTCGGGCGCCTTGACGCCCTCGTCGGGGAGCTTTAGCTCTGCACCTGCCAGAAGGCAGAGAGCCGCAGTCTGTACATCTGTTCAGTAATGACGTCCTCGGGATATTTTGGCTGCGACTTACCAGTAGACCAACACCAACGGTACATGCCTCTTCTACCGAGAGATTCGGGCTTTTCTTGAAGACAACGTCTTCTTGGGCTAGGAATGTCTCCTGAAACGGAGTGAACTTGTTCTGGCCGAGGGGTGCACACCCAAAAACATAGTCACCAGTCTTCAACTTGGTGCAGCCTGCACCAACATCGACGACAACACCGGCACAATCGCTCCCGATGATGGCGGGCCATTCGTTCACCAAAAGACCGGTTTGTTGCTGCATGGGCTCACTATTGATGCCGTCAGGTACTGTACTTTCCTGCCTCATCGAATATGGTCCTCACACAGGATTAATTCCTACGCCAAGGCATTTCACCAAAACCTGGTGGGGACCTGGAACTGGACGAGTGATGTTGTTTACGATAGTGAAGGGTATGTTAGGCCCCTCGAAGATGATCCCAGATTGGGTGGCCATGATGGGTGTAGACGAGGTAAGAGACTCTATCGGAATGTGAAAGAGGAGTTGGAGATGGCATACTGACGAGACATAGTACTAATACTTTCATCGGCGTCAGACTATAACACCGATATGACTGATGGTGAGAAGCATCTTCATTGCTTGCTTCGACGTGTAAGCGCCCCATACTGCTAGTCTTCATCCATCCTACCATCCTCCAATACAACAGCCAGCATAGTTAATGTCGGCCGATTGATTGACCGCTGCTGACGTGAAGTCGTGGTTGTGGCTGAACCTAGTCAAAATCATCGTATCAGAGGCGTGGGCGACTAGCCAGAAGCCAGAGATGCGCCCGCGGGTGCGAGCACGTTCGGAGATAAGCGCATGGTTGCAGGATACCATACTTCAACCGTAGTGCAGGATCAGATCAAATGCCTACAACATGATTTGATGAGGGAAACCCAGAGGCACCATAGGCTGATAGTCACCCAGCTCAACGCAATAGTTTGCCTGAAGACTTCACCAAGCTGCAACCATTACACTGTTACTGAGAGTCAGTTATTATTCTATCAAAATGCGAATCTATAAGCCTTCACTGGTTTTTCTCTTTTGTTGTGACCGGATTGCTTAAAACTCTGTCGAGACAAATACAGACTACGGTGTAGCGATATTGTAGAGTCCCTCCAGCCTAGTACTACCATCTTTGGTGTCGATGTCCTTAACAGGGATACCAATGTCTAAGAGCAGCAAGTTACGCATGATGTGGGAGTCCCCTTATTGTCAGGTTGGATCCAATACTCGAAAAAGTTGGTCGTGACCAAACAGTCTGACGCAGTTGCCTCGGTCTGAGGAGAGACTTTCACGAGATAGTGCAGGATAACCAGCGGCTCTCCTATTATGACCTAGGCCCAGGATATTGCCATAGAGGGATGCTAGGTTTCATCTTCAAGGATTCCAGCGTTAGATCTTCCAAATATTTTGACTGTAACTCCTGAATATCTTCCGCTGCACGGATAAGGACTCTTCACTACTAATGCATATATTATACCTAAGCCCTGTGACAATACCACTAGGAACTGGTTGCTGCTTACTCCGTAAACAACGTTACAGATTGGCGTATTACTTTGGTGTAACTGCAGGGGTAAATGACGATAAGCATGACATGCTACCAGATCGGGACCTAATAAACAACGATATTAAAAGATTAAGTTATTTAGCTTTGCCAAATTGTTTCCGGATCCTCGGAAACCTGGAACTCTAAGTCACCAAGTTATTGCGTCTAGTTCGGCCCAGACCATGTTCAATAGACAAGTTCCAGCCCGTTCGCGGCTTGGGTCTCGCTATGTTGACGTGTGTATCGTATCGGCCACTCCAGCGGAGCGGCAAGAGAGTGCGCTGGGCTGTTTCAGAGATCTTCCACTTGGCTTGAATATTACCGCCACAGGTCTGGTTCCAAAGTGATGGTAAGTAGAGATGGGGCGCAGTGAAATGGCCAGTCCCTATCTAGTGGGCAATGAACTGCTGTGCTCTCGACGCCAAGGCTGGCAACCACTTGTGGAAGCAGTGCAGACACCAACCAACACATTCACGCAGCCAGCGCAACATTGATCCCTCTTTCGTCAGCCGGGACCAAATGAACTCGGCCACGTCGGGACCGTCGGGTGCCCGTATTTAAAGCCCTAGCTACTCCATGGGCAAACTCAGGGATAGTGGTGTCATTATTGGTGAGAGTCTTTTCCAGAGTTTTCCATCCCCACTCAGCTGAGATCTAAAATAAAACGAAAAGGCCTTCAACCCGAGGGGGGAATCTCTCACGTGTCTTCTTTACGGTCTGGTGCGTCTTTAGCGTTCAATAGCTTGCCGTATCTGCCGTTAGCGATGTGCTAAACCTGACGATCAACCCACAAACCAGGCACAGGTGGAGGCCTAGCCGATATGTAGGCCGGGGTGCCCCTGACGGGCAAGGAACTTTTGCTCCCCTTCCTCCACTTGTTGGTCTTCCTGGGGTAACGTAACCCGTGCAGAGATCGGTTAAGGAGAGCTCGTATGAGGTGCAGCGGGTTAATTCCCCTGTGCAACACAGGGGAGAATTGAGTTGAAGAAGTCTGCAGACACCCACATCCCAAGGCCGGGTCATGGTAGACGGCCTATCTGTAAATAGTACGGAGTCTAGAGTGTACATAGCTGGAACATGGCGATCTGAAGTTGCACTTCGGATAAAAGTGGAATCCTAGACGAGGCTAAAGTGTCCGAGACCTGTCCTAGACATGACGGTAATTGGATCTGGTCCCTCTCCCACGGCGTTAAGCCTTTCCCATGGCGTAATTATCATGGGGCAGCCCCTGAATTAACAAACTAGACGTGAGCAAGGCGGGCGTGCAAGCCAACCAAGGCTGCAGTACGTAATAAACAAGAGTCGGCGCGGAATACGAGACTCGGGACCGCCACTCATCAGAGATCAGCTTCATCGGGACCAGTCACAGGCCGCGGCGTAGTCATCGCGTCCTACGTTGTACGTGCAATGTACAGTACTGTACTCTGTAGGTGTGTGTAGTAATATGTGTGTGTATGTCCGTGTGTGCGCGCGCGCCAAGTGTGATGCTCGTTCGTTGACGGAGATTCTTTAACACGCGACCAATTTCTTCTTCTGTGCTGGCCCAACTAATCAACTTATGCCTGGTTTCTCTTCTTGATCTGCTTTGTCTGATCAAGTTCTGGACGGCCTCTTTCTCTCGTTTTGGCCCTTTGCTTCTTCTCTTTGGCGTGTCCCCTCATTCTTTTACAAGCATCATCCATCATGCTTGCCACATTCGCTCCTTTCTGTTTCTCTTCAATCTTTGTTTCATTGACCTTTACCAAGCTGCTCCATCTGTCCATCCACGCCAAGACCGTCTCCCCCGCTGCGTTTGTCCTCTTTCTGCCTTCCCTGCTTCTTCCAGATGTCTTGATCATAATCTTGTCTCGCCTGGCGTTGCGGCAAAAGAAGGGCGTCTTTTCCACTGCTCTCTGTGTGCTGGGCTGTATATTTTCGTACGCTCTACTTACTCTATTCTCGCCATGTATTGTTATGCGCTGACTTCCATCAATCCAGCTTCATTCTTCTTGGTGCCGCATCTTCACAGCTCGGCTTCTTCTACAAAACCGGCAATGAGATTAAATGGACCGAGGCCAAAGGCTATGCCGGTGATAAGGATGGAATGAAGATCCTGCTCAGTGGTATTAATTCTGTTTTGGTATCGGGGCTGCTCATCGTCGTCGTGGCCTGGTCCGCGAAATGGTACCTCTACCGAGCTGCGGGAGCATTCTTGTCCATTGCTGGAGCCCCGATTAACCATGGTAAATCCAGTCTCGTCTCTCGTTTGACCCAATCCATGCTGATCGGAATCAAGTTTGGCATTCATTCCGAGGCACTCAGGGCTACAGCCAGTCCCTCCATAGCGAGTCTCCCAACTTGAGCTTGAACTCTTACGACTCCGACAGCGAATCTAATGATAGCGACGATATCGACGACATTAAACAAGAAATGAATCTCGCTTACGGAGAGAGCCGTAAGACCTCGCCGTCTCCAAAAATTCTCTGGGCCATCTTTGGCGTCACATTTGTCTTCCTGGCTCTTACAACTATCTTCCGCCCGTCACGACCCTACACGATGATGTCGTCAAGCCTGCCTCTCGCCATGCTCCAAGTACTCAGAGCCGCGCCGAATTTGTGTACTGAACAGGCTGCCCTCAACGGAAACCCATTCCCCTTCCCCGACCTTATCGAAGAGTATAAGTGGGATAGCGCCAGGGAGTACCGAGAAACAGTCCCGTACTGGCTACCGGAAGAGTTGCCTGCTGGTTTCCACAAGTGGCTCCCCAAGAACACCACTGAAGAGGACGCCGAAGGTGCTCACAACAAGACTAGCCATAGCTGTGTCGGTGCCGAAGCCGACAGCACCTTCTATAACCCTATCAGCGACCCGATGAAAATCTCGAACCTCGACGACGACATCTTGGACGTTTTGCAGGAAGCCTTCAACAACGGAACAGTCAAGATCAAGCACGTGGCGCTGATCATGATGGAGAGTTACCGAGAAGAACTCTTCCCTCTCCAGCAGGGTTCGGACTATCACAAGCTTATCATGCAGTCACACGGCGCCGGAGTTGAGGATGAGGTCAATGCTCGACTATCCCAGCTGAGTCCTGTCGCAGAAAGGATAACGGGCAAGTCAAGTAACTTCAAGAAGATGGACGGCTCAGCCTTTGACGCTGTACCCATTCCGGAGTGGAACGACACAACGCCTGACGGTTTTGGCGGTATCAACGTGGTCGGCGGACTCACCACTTCCTCCCTCTCGTTCAAGAGCATGGCTGCTATTCACTGTGGTGCCTGGTCTATGCCAGTGGACAACTTCGAGGAGTCCGAGACGCAAGCCTACCAACCTTGCATCCCTCAGGTTCTAAATCTCTTTAACAAGATCAAGGACAACAGCCCGACTGACGACTTTTTGGAGCAGCAGTGGTCACCAGCATTCTTCCAATCCATCACAGACGGGTACGACCGACAGGACAAATTCGATAAGAAGATTGGCTTTGAGCACATCGTCACCAAGAACCGCCTGGACGAGGATGTCAAGGAGGGCGAGGAATTGGAAGAAATCAACTATTTCGGCTACCCCGAGACGACACTGAAAGGCCACGTTCGCGACTATATCAAGCAGGTGCAAGACGAGGGCAAGCGAATGTTCTTTTCTCACTTTACAAGCACAACACATCATCCATGGGGTGTCCCGGGTTCCTTCAAGACGTCAGATTATCTCAACACGCAGGGAAATATGGCGTGGCATGAGGACTTCAACAACTACCTGAACTCGATGCGGTTCACCGACGCTTGGCTAGGCGAGCTATTACAAACTTTTGACGACTTTGGTATCTCCGACGAGACCCTCGTCATCTTCGTCGGAGACCACGGCCAGGCCTTCCAGGAAGATATATCCTCCAAGATCGGCACCTACGAGAACGGACATATCAGCAACTTCCGCGTACCCATCACTTTCAGACACCCAAGCATCCCTCGGGTTCAGTATAACGCCAACGCTACTTCACTATCCATCCTCCCGACTATTCTCGACTTGCTTATCAACACGGGCTCACTCAATGCGAAAGACACGGCTGCAGCGTCCGATCTCGTCCGCGACTACGAAGGCCAATCCTTGATCCGGCCGTACAAGACCTCCCATAATGGCCGTCGCGCATGGAACTTTGGCGTTATCAATGGCGGCGCAAGCATGCTGGCCATGACGTCGGCAGATGCGCCCTGGAGGCTGGTGATCCCCCTGGATCAGAGTTCCCAGTATAGGTTTACAGACCTGAAGAACGATCCTCTCGAGCTGAAGCCGCTTGAGAAATGGTCGATCAATGACCTGGCTGATGGCGTGAAAACCATGTTCGGCGAGGAGGCATCACAATGGGCTACTGAAGCAGATGCTATAGCGCAGTGGTGGGGTCCAGAGCGGAAACGTCTCTGGGGCTATGATCCAGGGAATTCTCATGCAGAGGGCGAGGATTAAATAATACACGACTGAATTTATTGTAATTACAACTATGCGTACTCTGGACATTCCTTGGTGATACTCATTCCGTCTAACCAACAGAATACTCCTCCACTAAAGCGTTTTCACATTCAGCGCTGTTTCTTGCTATTGCACCATTCCTACATGAGAGCGGTCATAGCCATGGCTGTACTTTGAGGAGGGAGTTTCCAAGAACAGTCCCCGACAGCAGCCGACGGCCTCTGAAACATAGGACGTTGACTGGCAAGATTGCCTACACTTCGAGATATGAATTGGTCACCGCAGTCTGAGCGGTTATCAAGCTGAACACGGGCTGTTTTGCTAGATAGGTAGTCACTGAGTATCGATTCCGCCTAGTAACCCATATTGAGTCCATATACCACTTCGTGACTAACATAAAAATTAAGCAATTGTTTTTATCAGAGCTCTAGATAAGACACATAATGTAGTCTTCCTCCGGAGCATATTCAATGTACCCTTCAGCATCATACATTCAGGAACGTCAGCTAAGCAGATAATACTACTAGCTGTTCACCAGATATCACTTATACTGCCCAGACATCATGTATTACTAAAAAGAAAGACAATACCTTGCTATTAAGTTACAGCTTATAAAATCTTTGAAGTCAAACTAGACGCCAATAAATTGTAGCTCCCATAAACCTCAAACATGTTTGTCGGCTAATAAGACTTCAACACTATTGAGACAACTGAAGTAACACAATATCACTCCATAAGATCTTTCAACAAGACCCACACCTTTTCCTTTCAGCTTGAAACAATGAAGCTCCATTGAGACTCGGTGTCTATGCTAGCTACCCTGCGGGACTCCTCGACTCCTCAATCTCAGACCCAACCTTCTCTGCTGGAAAGAACAACGTGCAATAACGAAGCTAAGCCAGGACACTACAACAGCACCGTAATAACCTGCTCTATAACCATCAAGCAAAGCCTCACATCTCGCCTTGCCACCTTTAGTAGATACAACTGGTCCTCAAGCCTCACTACTGTCCAGTAAACCTCGGCGGGTCCTTTGTCGACCCAGCCATACTAGACTAAAAGTAAGGCTCATTATGAAAGCTGCTGTTGCACACGTCCTGCCAATCTCGCCCAGATAGTCTGAACCCCAATCCCTTGTTGCTACGCTCACCACGTCATCAGCGTTTAGCAGATCGATACCTTCGCGAGTCAGGGTCCGCCACACATAATTTCTACAAAACACCGGCCAGCTAGGCAGATCCCAGTATCTTGACCTTAGGTTCAGTTCCTTGGCACTTTGAATATGACTCCGTACAATCTTGAACTGAGATCGGCTGAAGCCTGTCAAAACAATGCCGATGGTCCTCCAGAAAGAGACTGACGCGGTGTAAAACTCGTTCTCCTGTACTCCAATACAGCGAGTGTCGTTTACGAAACAGAAACCCGGCCTAGCGAGTAAGTCTAGAGATGCATCAAGAAAGACGTCGTGATACTGTTTCCATCTCTCTGGGTCTGTGCCGATGTTTACATCACGGCGACTGCCTATCTTGCCGGTTCCGACGATGGTTATTGGGCCAGGCCAAAAGGTTTGGTTCGTGATGTGTGACGGTAGTCTTTCGTGTCGGGATAGATAGCCTTTATCCCGCAAAGGCTTCAGCTGCTCCAGAACCAATGACCAAGTTTTTGCAGGATCGTTTTTGACATCAATGAACAGTATCAGTGTTGTATTTGGGTGGGTTAAGAACACACCGGGAGCTTCGTTGTCCATGATTCGGTCTCTTCTCTGGTGCGAAGGATTTATCGAATCCAAGATCTGCAATAAGGGATCGATGTAAAGTGACAAAAGTGTTTTGTCCGCTCTTAGTGACCACCAATGATGGCCGACCAATAAGTCTTTGCTGTCTTTGCTACTCCAAACATCTGCTTCAACACTGACGCAGCCAACTGAAAGCGCTGTGAATAAAGGCTGAGGCCGTAGATAATCGTTGTGGGAGTGACACATCCTGGGGGATACAAATGGTGAGAGTTCCTCAACCCATCTGGTGACCTTGTCTGATGAAATACCATTTCCCGCGAATGGGTCAACGTGCCCCAGAGCTGGGGACTCCAATGCATAGAGCAAAATGAACGTGGTACTTGACAGGTCGTTAGTGATTATACAAGAATTAAACTTGGCTTTAGAATCATCTATTTGTACTTACAGGATTGATACCATTCCACAACAGACTGTCCACCAAAGTGTGACCAATACCTTGCGAATTCCAAGGACTTGAGGCTTCTGCCTTGGTGAAGGACTCTCCAACTCTGAACAGTCAACTGAGCTTGGTGAGAGAAGTTGTTGATAGGCATCGCCCTTGCAATTACCCCCACAAAACAGTCCCGCCATTCTCATGCTGATTGAGGTGTTGATGGAAGTAGTATAAGTCAAGAGGTGGCAAGCACATACGCATCGAAAGAAGGCCACAAAGAAAGAAGAGGACGTCTCAAATGAAATGACACTGCTTCATTCATATGTTATCTTAATCATGTGCTATCTTGGGCTTCAACTAGTTAATTAGTATATACTCTTGGTCGTATTGCGGTGAAGATAGGACGCACGTGGTCCCACTCACACATTAAACCCACGACCAATCGTAGTCTAAACCCTGGCCACGAACGTGAAAACGTACACGAACCAGTTAGTCCCGTGTAGCACTAGCCAAGCACTTCGCTATTGCCAGTGAAGATTTTGGTGTTGCATGGCGAACATCCCGATGTTGTGGCAGAAGTGGTCGAGTTGGGAATGAACAAGCTATGATGGCACAATCCCTGCTTGGCTTCATATTCCGCCTGCAGTCACTATCAACTACCGGGAAAGCGTGGGATGTGGAGCCATAGATGTCTCCGCCTGGTCTATACTCCGGTAGTATCCAGCTCATCCCCATTCACGATATAAAGAAGAGATTCCTGCCTTGGAGAACCTCGTCCAAAAACGGCCCTTGTTGGTCCGATCTGTGTCTTTGGTCCAATCTCAGCACAGAGGAAGAACCCCTAGTTTCCTCGATCTTGATTAGCGTGTTGGGATGACCCGTGATCCAAAAGTCTCCATGCCTGTCCATTGCTAGGTCGTCTTGTCCAGGCTGATCGAACCGTGACAAAACCGACACTTCTCCAGCCTTTCCCGCTTTTCTAGATACGGCCAATTTGTTGAAAGTACCACCTTGCGAGTTGGTGTAGTAGATGTGGTTATGCCGAGACTCAATCCCGCTGATATCCAGGTTAGGTGCAGGGCCCATTGCAGACATCGAGGCATCTTGAATGCGCTTCTTCAGCTGACGAGTTCGGATGTCGAAGCTGAAGACTGCGCCGAGGTTCGATTCCGCAATGACGACGACGTGTCTCTCAAACAAAAGCGTCGTTACGCCGTTCAAAGCAGTTGTACTAGGGTCCTTGATAGCCTCGAGCTTCTCCGTCTTTGGCGGATTGACGTTCGTGTCTACGCTCCATACCGCAAAGTTCTTCCCACGACGCGCGGTCACGTTCCATTCTCCCCAGATAACAACAAATTTCCAAAACGAATACTCTGTAACGCCAGTAATTCCACTTAAGAGAGCTGGCAAACTGTCGTAGGGCTTTGGTGACGGAGATGGATTGGACGGGTCGAGGATGGATATCGTTGCTGGCGAGGTGTCACCAAGAATAGTTAGGAGTAGCTGCCCATCTGCCCGAGCGGCGATATTCTGGATGAATGAGTGATTGGCGAATGTTGATATTGTTCGGAGGGCGGACACAGGCGAGGTAGCCACAGCTGAGATAATATATGATCCCAAAACAACGGCAAGGGCCAAGAGAAGTCGTGCGTGATACATGGTAATTGTAAGTGCCGAACTGCAATTGTGCTTTACTATATATGGTGGGTCGACCGCACTGAAAGGGCGATATAGCAATAGCAAGCTCATACTCGTGGGTTTATACTTTATAAAAGATCTAATCACCCTCGAATATGATATACATAACGCAAGGTAGCTCTTACTGATGGCATCAAGTCGCGGCGTGGTGTGAGCTTAACTCCGTGAATCGGACTTACTCGACGTTAGTGCAAAGCCGATCGCTACTTCGGTATTACGGGCGACCATGTCTACAAGTGGCTCTTTTCAAATTTCTTCCTACGGTCACCCCTAGGGCGTTTAGCAACAGAAATCAAGCTAGTACTATAGCCATAATAATTTCTATTGCGATACTACCACTCACTTTATATTTATAAAATCTAAGAGAGAGTAACTATTTTAGTGACTAAATAACCTTCCGGTTGGGCTTCTATGTGTATATATGAGAGTGGCTGTTAGGTTGGGCTTATGTGTGTGTGAGAGAGAGCGGCTGCTAGCTAGGTCGGGCTCATATGTATGTATGTGAGAGAGAGAGAGAATGGCTATTAGGGTGACCACGTGACCTTCCGGTCGGGCT
>JADDON010000013.1:0-33486 GCA_017140175.1 Fusarium staphyleae
TTAGCTAATATAAGCTATAGAATAATAGAAGGTCTAGGTAGCTAGGAGTATAGTATTAATTATATAATACTATCTAATAATAGAGGGTTATATAGGCTATATACTTAGTAATATAATATTATATATTTAGTAAGACTCTTTAATAATTCTATTAAGCTACTTTAATCCCCTATATAAGTGCTATAAAGTTACTCTTAAATATTTATTTTAATATTAATACTCACTATTATAGAGAGTAGTGCATAATACTTTAAGGCTTATAGTTTAATTCAATAAAAGGCTAAAGAACTAATCTTTTACTCTAACCACCACCTATCTCGCGGTAATAGTAGTTCTTGTGGTTATTGAGCTTCTTCCCAATCTGCCAGTCCTTTCTCTTCAAGTTGAACTGCTCCAGATTTCGGCCCCGTTCCTCTGCCTTACGAACATCCTTCCTCTGCTGGTCATTTGCACCAACCATGCCCGCGGCTCCACGGGGTACCATCTCACGACCCCTTCCATTTGTATGAACCAGCCGGCTATCGGGACTCGAGCCCTCCCGGCCTCGCTCATTCTCCTCAATGGCCAAACGTTCCGCCCGCTCTTCGGCTGATGGATGATTATGCAAGTTTTGACGGAAATACCGGTTTAATGAACGATGACCAACAGACTTGCCGGAAGGAAGATGTAGTTCATAATCGTCATAAAACACAGCACGTGTAGGTTTGTGGGCATGCGAGTGCCATCCATCAGCCTGGTGCCGCTGTCGTGTGTCATGTCGCGAATGATGAGCGTGCTTGTCTAGGCGTTCAAACTGGTGAATGTGTCCCTCGGCAGGGACCGCAGTAAGGTCAGCCGAATCCAGTGAGGAGGCTGAACTGTCTGTCTCCCAGCCCTCTGCATCTCCCCCGTTTTCGATTTCCTGTCCATCATCGCCCACAACCTTAGATGAGCGTCGCGCTCCAAGCTTTGCACCTCCAATCTCATCAACAATAGACTCATCATCACTCAGGTCTCCATGGTCTGAGTAGGTGCTCCTGAAGTCGTAGAACTCGCCTATCTCGATTTGTTCCTCCTCCGTTGTGTAAGGAATCTTGCAGTGACCTGTGTCGCGCATGTGGGTTTGTACTCCAAAGACAGTTGACTTGATCTTGTCACAGTAGAGGCACTGATGATGCTGCCGCATCTTTTCTTGTAACTGTTTGAGTAGCCCCTCAAGGTCGGTGAGGTACTTCTTTTCCGGAATGAACATGCCATGGAACCTCTCCATATGGTGTGTGTTGAGGGGAATAGTAGGGGAGGAGTAGTTGCAAAAGAGACAGGACTCCAATGTCCAGGCGGGCTCGAGCACTGATGGGACAGGCGTTGTTGAGTCAGATTCACGTGCTGCGTCTACATCCTCGTGTGTAGAATCCTGGACTGAGGGCTGGGGGTTGGAAGGCCGCTTGACGGGGGACGGCCTTTGCTCAGCAATACGTGCCTTCTGAAGACCCTCGACGACATGATTGAACTCTTCCTCGGCATCAGAATCAACCTCGCCTCGATCGGCAGACACAGGTTCTCCAAGGGAAAATGTTGAGCTCACGACGGAGGTAGTCTCGTCATCAGCAGGGCCATGGACAGGCGCGGTACCAGTTGCTTCCTTCGCTTTGTGCTTCTGGCTCGACAAGTGGTTCTGAAACGCATTCTCGCTATAGTATGTCTTCTGGCAAATATCGCATGAACGTTCAAAGTACGCCTTGTCGGCTTCGGCGGTTGATGCAGCCCTGGCTTGGAGAACTTTCTCAGTGAAAACATCGGCGGAGATAGGAGGCAAGGAGGCCACTCGGCGCTTGAGGTTGTATCGACTGCGAGACCAGTTAGCAAGACCATTTATGCAGAAGACTACGTTTCAACTTACTGCCAATCACTCTTCATATGTCCCTTTTGTAGGTCGATGTTCCGATACGCGACCTGGCAAGTATTGCAGGTGTATGGATGCGAGGCCGATGTAGCCGCGGCTTCAGCCTGCACGCTCGCCATGATGAGGGTGCGCAAGATAACAGCCGCTGATGCGATCAGAACAGAGGCGGGTAGAGAGAGAACGAGCAGAGTAGTCAGGCAGTGTCGTCAAACTTGTGTGCGGAATTCTTGTCTGCCGTAAAGAAGTTGCAGGTGGAAATTCAGAGCCAAATTGGTGGGATTTGGCGGGGCTTTGTTGATAACGTCACACAAGAAGGGTTATCACGAAGATAATTACTGACTTTTTCTTTTTGCCCCTCCAAAACCCCCGCCACTGAACGCCGGGGGTCTGGCCCGCTTTTATCCCTTTGAGGCCCACAAGCCTCCAAACTGGTCACGAACGAGGGGTCAAGCCAATTAAAATGCATCAAACAATCGGTACCTATTTTCACACCTAAAATTGCCTATGATAGAAGTCCCAGCAGTTCTGGTTGCTACAAATCGCAACATCACACTTTTTGCAGCCATACCTCGTCTGCCTCTTATTGTCACCTTCGCAACAGGATGCCTTTGGTTACTTTTGACCTAGGCTGTCCTTGCCGATGACCCTGATAAGCTAGGAATTGAAGCCGTAGTTATTGTTCTGTTCAAAAAGATTCATATAGTAGTTTAGCTGTAGAGGATTTATGATGCAACTTCAGGTACCCCAGTTGTACTCTGAGATCACAGGGGTCATGTGGGGCGGAGTACGGACTGGAGGCTTGTGGGCCTCAAAAGGATACGCTGACTCACTTCAAACCCTGCCCGCCTTAATATTGATTAGGAAGGCACTACGTGCCAAGTTAGACTACGTTGGTGTGCGCGCTTCATTCCCTTCCACTAGCCGTTGCGGGTCTCCCGTCATGAAGCATGCGTGGGTAAGTGCATAATCCCAAATGCTCGTGCTTCGCGAGGTGGACAGGCGGCCCACTCCAACATCGCATCTTCACCCATCAGCCGCGTTCTAAAGTCTGTCATAACCCCCAAATCGAATACGATCAATAATTATCTGTTGGAAAGAACGACCTCAAGTTGGATCCTTTCTTGCGATATCCTGGAGCGCCGACGACAACGACAAACTGCAGATGGAAAAACAAGCAGTTTGGACGGATACCCCTTAGCTCTTCCTTGTCGCAACGCAGCGTCCATACTTCGGATCGCCCCTCAAGGCGCGCCAGTACCATCTCATGACATGACGCCCAAGACCTCTTGTCCACGGGGCCCTTCTCTTGAGTCAGCAATGGACGCTGATCTTATCGCCGGCTTGTGGCAAGAGGCGCCTTTCGCACGATTACCCTCTGACGCTCCCCCCGAGCTTGAACCATACGTCCAAAACATCGAGAACCCAGCACGCGTTTACGCTATTCATAGGGCGAGTCGTCGCCACGATTTCCAGCTTATTGTCGAGAGGTTCGTTGGAAGAAAGTCGTTTGAAATCAACCATTAAGGACTGACCTGTTCAACAGATATGTTATTCAACTCCGATCCGGCTGCGAAAATACGAATTGCGCGACACCAACATGCTTTACATGTCGACGTCGTTTGACCGGTGGAACCCCCATTCGTAGGTATAACGCAACGAGCGCCAGAACTTTGGCCGTGTATCTAGCTAGCCAGGACAACCCTGAGCATGGACTTTGTCCTTTTCTCCGGAAACCGAAAGAGCCCTCCGTTGCCCTTGGCACGTTGATCTTCTCTGCGCGACCACAGTCGCCCCCCCATCCTAACTCCAAGAGGCCTGTTCTGAAGGCATCGACCTGTTCGCGAAAAGACAGGCCGTCTTCCGATCAGCGGACGCGTTCCACTTCTTTCCCCAAACCAGAACCTTTAACCGAGAACGACTCGACGTGTCGAGCTCAGCCTGATTCCAAGGCCCGAACAAGACATCTTCCAGATCCAGTACAAAGCGATCGGAGGTCCAATATTCGCGTTGTGGAGGGATCTGTGAGCAAAGACCACAGATCCTTTGCTGCGAACCTCTTTGGGACTGTTACCTTTAAGATGCTCGAATGGCTGACCCCGCGAGGTGTGGTAGCTATGACAGATCAATTAAACAACTTAGAAAGACCGCATCAAACGAAACCGCGAATCGATTCCGATGTGCAACAAGAGAGTTCCAGCAACGGGAGTGTAATACCACGTCCAGAGACCCAGGGCTCACCTCGGCAGGCTAGACCCAAGGCTAGTCTCAGCGATGCCCAGGAGAAAAGCGATCGACAGCCTGAGGTAGAGTTGTACGATGGCTTCCCTGCTTCCAAAACCACTAAGTCTGGCCGCGGCTCGGTCTCAAAATTGCGAAACGTTCCATCACCGAAAACTAGGAAGACGTCACTAGAATCAGTCAGCCCTGCTGGGGGGAAAGATGATTCTAAGTCAGCCATCGTATCCCCTCGAGTGCATAACTCTCTCCACGAAAGGCCAGCCCGTTCCAAGTCAGGTTTGACTATGCCGGCTCGAGGAGTTCCCGAAGTGCCAGCTAGGCCAGCCTTCTTTGAGAATGTAACGAGATCTAGTGCACCGCTTCCGATGACGGAACCCCCCCAGGCTTCGACGAACGATTGCCACGAAGAAGAATGTATCGAGGAAAAGGCTGATGCCCCGGATCACCATGACGCATTTGGTGCTCACGCACTGCAGAACAAAAGTATTGATCATGCCGAGATGGAGATATCATCTTCCTGGCTGAACGATGCTTTCCCACAAGCTCTTTCACGCCTTGACATCGATCTCATAAATTTCATTTGTGATGTATTTGAGGAAGACGGGACATTTGAGAGCAACTTTGGTTTGGCACAGGGCACAAGTAACTCATACCCTGGGCCAGTAACTGCACGAAGAAGGTTCAGCCGTCGATCAACATCTTCTACCGCCAGGTCCAAGAAAGGTTGGAAAGCATTCAATGAGCAAACACTTTTCAGTGTGTTGGCAGATCCGCAGGTCTTAGTGCGGTCCTTCACCTGCGACAAAAGACTCTACGACTCTCAAACTTTGTGGCATTGCTTCCACCGCATGGGCCGTGTTGCATCGAGCCTCGTCTTTCATAGTCTTTGGGTAGCTGCGGGACGGCTTTTTGTTCCTGGACAAGACTTGCAGGTACCTCCTGATGTAAGGATGCAGAACAACAAGACCCTGAACCGTGGCACCAACCTATCCAATCTTGACGCAGGGCGCTTGATGTCTATATGCATGCATGCTTTGGTTGCTGCAGCCCCGGCTGTGCCAGACTCAAGAACCCTGTACGAGATGTCGCGTGCTCGTTCCAACGGCCTGACGTTTGTTGGCGGTGGTGCGGTGGCGCGGCAGCCCTCCTCTCGATGTCTTGACTACAATGATGCTTTCTCGAATGACCTCGCTATCAGACTAGCCCGGCGTCTGTTCTGCGCAATAACTGCCAGGCGATGCCTGGCAGATATGGCTAGGTCTAAGACTCGTTCACATGTCGCGGGTACCGAGCTTGACATTTTACAACCTTTAGTAGATCAACTTGACTTTCTCAGTACAGGTTCTGCGTCAGTACTTGACTTTACGGAATCTGAGCGTCTTCTGCACGAAGCACGTGTTCCTACCGTCTTACTGGACTGGGCGCGTACGATTCTGATGAACGAATGGGATGGAAGGCCTGACTTTGCCATGGATGGGCCATTTGGTGGGGCAATGTCGTTCATCGAGACCATGCGTAAGTGCACAGCCGCTGCTGTAGTTTGCTACGATGAGAGTTCCAGGCTAACATTACTCTTAAGATTCCAACAGAAATTTACTGCTTTTGGGTGATATTCAATTCCGAGTCGATTACCTATCCGACCGACTGGACTCAATCGAGATGCCTGTTGACTGGCTGGCTTTCAATTCGACGCGTTGGAGACGACATATCCTCGACTATCCGTACATATTCAGTCCGGAGACGCTGGTTTCCTTCTTCAGGTCCATCAACTTCGCGAGAATGAGTCGTATGTTTGAGGAGTCCAGCTCTATCAAAACCCGAATGAGTGCCATCGTGGACCCGGGAAGCCTGATTACCAACCCGCATCATAAGATGGTGTTGCAGGATCTCTTGAGAACAGCTTCATCCAAATACCTGATTTTGGAGATCAGCCGGGAAAACGTCGCCAGAGACGCCTTTGACCAGCTCTGGAGGCGAGAAGAGAGGGAACTCCTCCGCCCTTTGAAGGTACATCTTGGCGAGGAAAGTGGCGAAGAAGGGTTTGACTCAGGCGGCGTACAGCAAGAATTCTTTCGATTAGCCATTGCCGAGTGTCTGGATCCTGAATACGGAGCCTTTACGGTTGATGAAAGAACGCGGATGGTCTGGTTTGCCCCCGGGTCCTTGACCGAAGATTGGAAATATGAGCTCGTCGGCCTCCTCATGTCCCTCGCTTTATACAATGGGCTGACTCTACCCATAACATTTCCCAAAGCCCTTTACCGGAAGCTGCTGGGCAAACCGGTCAAAGAACTTCACCACATTGCGGACGGGTGGCCCGATCTGGCGAGTGGACTCACGACGCTGCTTGAGTGGGACCAAAAGGATGGCCTGGTCGAGGATATCTTTGCGCGCACCTATGAGTTCTCAGTGTCGACCTTCGGGACGAATGTTACAAGGGAAATGGGTAGGGACAAAAGAACATCACACTGGCCAAAAGCAGCCGCAGGCTCCGATGAACTGTTTCCTCCCCACCTGGCCAATCCTAACGATGCACCCCTGGTGACGAATGACAACCGTGACGATTACGTTATTGACTATATTCACTACCTGACAGATGTTTCTGTTCGGCGGCAACACCTCGCCTTTCAACGTGGCTTCAACGCCTGCTTGGACAAGAAGTCGCTTTCACTCCTTACCCCCCCAACTCTACAAGCGCTCGTGGAGGGCATCCAAGAAATTGATATCTCCGAGCTCAAGCGATACGCTCGCTACGTGGGCTGGGACGCTTCCCATCACACCATCAAAGAGTTCTGGTCCATTGTCAAACGCTATGACGATAGAATGAAACGGAAACTATTGGAGTTCGTGACATCCTCTGACCGCGTCCCGGTTGGGGGGATGAAGAATCTCCAGTTTGTCATACAAAAGAATGGCGAAGAAGAAGGGGACGGGGGGCACTTGCCCACCGCCTACACGTGTTACGGAACACTACTCTTGCCAGAATATAGAGATAAAGACGTATTGAGGGAGCGGCTAGGAATGGCGCTGGAGAACGCCCAAGGATTTGGGTTTGCTTAATGAGGCGTTCGGGAATAGGGCCGCGTTCTAGCGATATATTCATTTATGGGAAGCGATATACATTTTTCAGTTGGGCCAGTACTCAATTCGGCACAGTATTTTACTATGTTGTAAGGAAAGCAAGCCGTCGTTGATGAACGATCCATGTGAATAAAAGCAGCCCTCTCGTTGCCCAGCGTCAATCAGCCATCAGATCCCCGATCCTGGAACAAGTTAGATTTAATTATCACAAGTTGTCAGTCATATCGTACGCGTTCGAAATGATTCCCCAGGATCTCACAGGCTTGTGTTGGAAACGTAAGGAGCTTGCAGTTGACCTAAGAGGTTCTTAATCTTTCATTTGTCGGACATTGAGGTTGATCCTTTTATTCTTCATCCATCCCCTCCACTCCCCAAACTTGGCGTCGTCGTGGGCGGGCCAATTCTCCAAATAGCTCGGACAAGTATCCTTGAGAACCTTTGGTACCCCATGCCAGGCATATCTGGACTCTTGTGTCATGTAAATGGCATCCCCTGACCTCAGTTTCAATAGGAGGTATTGCTTCTCGCCAGTCGTCTCCCTTTCTGCTTCAGACCGAATGTCATTGGGTGAAATCATGAAGAGTCCGGCACATCCAAAACTCAAGCTGATTAGCCCCTTGTCGGTTTCCTCGCTGACATCGCGATGCATCATCATGGTATCCCCTGGTGTGTAGAAGTTGAGAATAGCCGCTTGTGCATCTGTCTCGGGGAAAAGGCCTTTGAGGAAGAGGGAGACGTCTTGTGGAAACTGAGGAGGCTGCTCGTCGGGGTACACCCGGTTTGTCCAATCATACTGGCCTCCGAGAGTCACCCAATGTAGTTTTCGTTGCAGGACTTGTCTGATGGAGAGTGCTTTGTGCACGCTGGGGTCCTTTGGGATGAATGAGGCGGGGGTCTCTGGGCCAAGCGCAAAGAATGACTTTTCGTCGTCGTCCTGGCCTTCTGGGTATGGTAGGTCATAGTGTAGATGCAGGTTGGTCTGGTGCTTTGGATTGCTTAGATCGCGGTGAATGAGACGATCCAATAGACTCGTCTGAACTGTTGGCGGCAGAAGTGAGGGGACAATGAGAAGACCTGCAGGGTTGCTTAGTTAAACCTCTTTCTTTGCGTCCATATATTGAGATCATAGCTGACCTGGCAACAGCGGATGGTGAATTACCGAGACGTCACCTTCGGCCTGTGAGGCGAGGTCAGAGTCCAAGTGAGCGAAGCTGTTTGCGACTTGAGTTCTTGGAAGCGTCATGACAGTGCGAAAGCCAGATTCCTCCAGCGACGCCCGTGGATCATCGATGCGAGGGTCATGCAACAGACTTTCTGTATCCTGACGCATGAAGCTCTTCCATTCTGCTCGCATCTGATCCGACGGCTGTTCATGCGCGTCTATCTCGGTGAGATTGGTTGTCATACTGTGTTGGTAACGGTTCAGGCAGGTGCTGCGTGTTAGCTCAAGTTCAAACAGTTGTAGGGGACTGGCAGAGTCGTTCGATTAAATCCAAGTTAACTAGGTAGTTAGCATTCCCGCGTATTAGATCATTGTGGCCCATCTCAACGGCCATGTTGGTGGACTTTTTGTGCTGCTTTCTTCAATTACGCACGTGACCTTGATGCTTTTTGAACTTGTGACGCTTCACCCTTTTTTTCTTATCTAGCTAAGCGCCAAGACCAAGCTTCATATTCCAAATTCCTCTGCAGCAATAGGGTATCTTTCTTGGTTTCAAGCCCTTTGCTCGCTATTAACCTTTTCGTTGTCGAGCGCCGGTGCTAACAAAGATCTCCAGCCAGTATTTACAAGACAAGTTTTTGCTCATACCGGCGACGTATGGCTAAGCGTCAATATGTTATCATTACAACCGGGACCTATTTCTAGACTTACGTCCGTCATTCAGTCGAGTAAACATTCACTATACCTCCAGAGCAAGGCTGCTTTCTCTGTGTCAACAAGACTACAAATACGTCAAAGACCACATCGGCGGTTAAGTCTTCATATAACCGAGAGGCCGCAAAAGGCTGCTGATTTGGATACCGTAGAGCGACTGCATGCCGGACCTCCGAAACCCGAGGATGCAAAGTCTCAAGTCCAGGAAACTGGCGAGTCTATAGTGACTACAGTTGAAAGCAGCGCCGGTGACTTCGTTCAAGATAACAATGGTCAGAAAACACCAAAAACAAAAGCCAAAAAGCTCAAGAGCGCTTCTCTCCGTGGAATGAAGCCATATCAGCAGGAATTATACCAACAAGACTCCATATGTTACAAAAAAAGCGCACTCCTACCGGCAGAGGCCGCTCAGCAGGACAAGGTCCCCCTGGCCGCGGCTGAAAGGTTCTTTGAGCATGGTTGCCGCTATCTCTACTCGGCTGAATCCT
The DNA here is from genome assembly GCA_017140175.1 of Fusarium staphyleae. Taxonomy (NCBI): domain Eukaryota; kingdom Fungi; phylum Ascomycota; class Sordariomycetes; order Hypocreales; family Nectriaceae; genus Fusarium; species Fusarium staphyleae. The sequence goes on from JADDON010000013.1 coordinate 9,566, forward strand.
TCTTTCATCACGTTCAAAACGACCATACCCCCGAGATTGTGGTATTGGGTGCCTCCAATGCCGGGAAGTCATCTTTTCTCAACGCGCTCGTAGGGAGGATGGAAGTAGCCAGAGTGAGCCATCGGCCCGGCAAGACTATTACCATGAATGCTTATGGAGTTGGGCCACGTCCGAAAATCGCACGGGAGCTCGTCCGTAAAGGCGACGCCCCTCCCAAGCATAGTCTGATCCTCATGGACACGCCGGGTTATGGCTTCAAGAGCCAGTCAGATTGGGGCAAGACCATCCTCAAGTACCTCAGTGTCAGGAAGATGCTCCGAGGCGCCGTGGTTCTGATACCAGCCGACAAAAAGCTCCAGGAGACAGACCGATGGATGCTGAGGACTCTCGCTCGGTCGAATACGCGGACTCTAGTCGTCATCACCAAGGCAGATAAGCGTGGCGATGAATGGCAAAACGCCTGCCACTCCCTGTGTACCCAAATTCAAACCATCATGCAGGGACTCGAGAAAACCCAAGCTCCTCCTAGCTGGAGGGAGGGTTCCAGCCGAATGCTGGACATATACGCCACAGCGGCAAACATGGACGTGTCGAGGCGGCTTGGAAACGGAGGAGGCATAGGAGGCGTCCGGCTCGCCATCTTAGAAATGGCTGGTTTTTCTCTGAGTGACAAGATCGAGAGGCAGGCCGAGACGAAAGCTTACTCTGGGCCAGTTGTATCTTTCGAGGATATTGTATGGAGATCCTGACTGGCGCCAACTCCCCATGTTCACTTCATATTTGGCAACTATGATAACGCAGTACGCAGTACGCACTAGTTCTCCAGGCTCGGCCAAGTTATACATCAGCGATTGTTACTCGACCATTTTACGTCAGGTCAATAATTTTAATCATGTTTTTCTCGAAAGTGGTAGCGAAATGGTCAACCCGATATGATGAATGCTTTCGAAATCGTATCGAAATTGGACTCGAGTAATTTCGAGGAGGCTTCAGTCTTTCTGACCACTGCTCGATTTTGTCGAATGTGCTGTTCCAGGCCGGCTTATGGAACGGCTTATGGAGTGCCGCAGCTTTCTGCTGCCTTTGGTTTCGAACAAACTCTTTACTCTTCTCAGCCTTGCCCATCGCTCCTTATCTTTCGCGTCTCTTTCCTTCTCGTCTTCTTCACCATGGTCCAGGCTGCCTGCAGCAATAGATATTGGGGTTACGGATCCTGTAATGGGCAACGTCCGTGGTGTGGTGATGGATGCAGTGGGTCCTGGTCTTTGTGGGGTTGACGGCACGGCATTCGATCGTTGAGTAGGTGGCCGTGCTGGGGAGCGTCCTTGATACACGCTCTGGAGATGGGCCTCATTCGCTAAAGTTTGCACCAGAACTCTCCAGCCGGGCATGTCCTGACCGGGGCGCGTTTGAGAGAGCCCTTGTCGCTGGGCTTCCGGGTTCGACCAAGGGCAGAAGAATCGATGCTCTCGGACAGGATCTAGGAAGTCCATGGGCGCAGGAACCAGCACCTCGCCATCATCCGAAACCTCCTTACTTTTGAACATCCAAAGCCCAAGCCTCCTGAGACAGGTATGGCAAGAGGCCGAGTTTGGGACTGCCCCAATACGACGGTTATTGAGTCCTTGCCACCCTAGTAGAGCCAGTGCTAGTGCAACTCGATTAGGCTGCTGAAATGTCTCTACATTCGCGTCTCCTCGGTTACGGAAGAAGTCGGTTGGGAGATGGCCGAGAACCTTGTCAAGCTGTAACTCATCTGGGAGTCGGATGTTGAACTCATACGGTAGGAATGACTTTCTCGCCAACAGCTCGTCGTATCGTTCTCGTAAAGCCTTCAGACTGGCACTTGCGTTCGCCAGAGATAGACGTAGGAGGGAGTCTAGAGAAGGCACCGTTAGTGGCCAGGACTAGACATTACTCCAGAGATTCTTACCATCACAGCCTCGCTTGCGCCAGAGACATTCCTCCTGGTGCGAGGTAATAATGAGATCGGCATATTTGTCGACTAAAGCCTCTTCTGTCGCACGGTTAGCCTGTGGATGTACCGTATACTCCAGAACGTACCAATCTCGGACGCTACTAGCACAGGAATCTCTTTGCCGTCAACGACTTTACGATTGAGCTTCACAATCAGCTCGCGATGACAGAGCAGGCAGCGCACTGTTTCCTTGCCATGGCAGATCCATCCCCTCTTAGCCCACTCCACCTCATTCACCTTGTCCGGCTTAGGAGTCCAGTCTGTTATTTCTTGGAAGGTCCCAAGTCTTCTCAAAAGATCTGTTCGGTCGGTCGGGGAGTATTTCGCTGGGAGATCATTGGAACTCCTAGAGTCCTGTGCATGAGGCTTTCGTGACACTATAGATGAAATGGTAGCTGACAAGCTGCCCTTCTTGCCCAGGATGGGCGCTGTCGTATCTGGAAGGCCAAGCCGTCGCCGTTTCTGTAGTATATCGGCATCAGTGCCGGATGAGTGTGTGGTCGATTTCGGAGACGCAGTGGCTGCACGCCGAGAAGGCGAAGATCCAGCTTCGCCGTAGGACGGGGCATCATCGCCGGTCCTTGGTTGCGGGGAGTTGAGGCCCTGTAAAAGGGTATTGAATTTGCGTTTCGTCGCGTTCATAGTCGTGCTGTGGACGGTTGTTTTAGATTGAAAGGGATATGTGATGGGGATGGCTGAGAGACGTTTGTTTTCAAGAAAATAAGGTCTTTCAACCTAGAAGAATAAGCTTCCGGCAGGCGTATGATGGATTGAAGACCTTATTGTGTATTGCAGCGAAGAGAAAAGTGGTGATCGGGGTTGAAGCTGGGAGTGTTTGTTTGCGACGGATGATGCAACAGCCAGTCTGTACGGAGTACAGTACTCGCGTGCTCTAGCTGCTCAGCGACGGGACAAGTGCTGTAAGTATTTTGGCCTGAGCTAACACAGTGGTAGGTTTCCCTGATGGAACGATACTTTCGTCTCTGCGAGGTTCCACTGAATTCAAAGTCTCTTTCTCTCAGCGCTAGCACTCAGTACAAGCTAATCGAAGCCACCGCATTGAAAGATACTTTGTCCTTGAGCGATCCCTGTCGCACAGTGGGGCTCTTGAATAAAGAACCATCACCAATAGGAGCACGTACTCCACTAAAAGACAACCAGTCCACAGAATTTTTTTGGCAGCGATTGCCGATCTACGACTTCGTCTTTTAATCTGAAATAAATATTTTTCTATCAACTTTCACTGCCCAACTTCCCTGCCATTGTCCAGGCCTGAAACCGTGGCATTGGCACATGTCTGGATCGAAACAAAGCCCTCCCTCGTGGCTATTTTCCAACAACCCTTTGAACCCAGTCAACATCTCCCCAGACAATATGGGCAAGAAGATCACCAAGGCCGCTTCGGCAAAGACCAATGCGACGACCGCTCCTCCTCCTGGCCAGCTGATGGACCTGGTCGAGACCTTCCTCTCCGATCACTCTTTCAAGGGTGCTCACGACGCTTTCAAGAAGCAGCGAGAAAAGAAGGGCTGGAAAGCGGGCGCTGTTCGAGAAGACGAGGCTAACGCCTCGCTTGTCAGTGTCTTCCAGACATGGGAGGCTTCCAAAGGCCAGGACCACAGCAAGTCTAGCAAGAAGAAGGCCGTTTCCAAGGATTCCAGCAGCTCGGACGACAGCGACTCTAGCGACGAATCCAGCGATGACAAAGCGGAGGACGTGGACATGAAGGATGCCGACTCTTCTTCCGACAGCTCAAGCAATGGCTCCAGCTCCAGCAGTGACGATAGCGACAGCGATAGTGAGGAGGAGGCACCTAAGCAGAAGGCTACCAAGAACCTTAAGCGCAAGGCCCCGGTCGAAGATAGCTCCTCTGACTCGTCATCCGACTCTGACTCCGATTCCGACTCCAGCTCTTCCGATTCTGATTCCGACAGCAAGCCCCAAGCCAAAAAGCAGAAGCGAGCCAAGTCCTCCAGCTCTGGCTCGGACTCGTCCAGCTCAGGCGACAGCGACTCGAGTAGCGACTCCGACGATGAGAGCGCCAAATCTGATTCCGACTCTTCTAGCTCCGATTCTGACTCTGACTCTGATTCCGACTCTGATTCCGACTCTGGCGCAGAGACTGCGGCTAAGGTGCCACTGCCCGACTCCGATGGCTCCTCTTCATCATCCGACTCTGATGACTCCGAATCCGACGACGACGATGACGAGAAAAAGCCTAAGGGAAAGCATGTTAAGAAGGAAAACGGGGCCAAAGACTCATCCGACTCTTCGGTCACGTTAGACAAGACCTCTCCCGAGCTCCAAGCAAACTCAGCCTACCCGCCTCTCCCCCCGGACCCGGTGCTGACCAACGGACGCAAGAAGCAAAATGACCCCTTCTCGCGCATTCCCAAGGACATCAAGGTCGATCCCAAGTTTGCCTCAAACGACTACATTCCCATCAACTACTCTCAACGGGCGTACGATGATCTGGTTGTAACCAAAGGCAAGGGCTTCACCAAGGAGAAAAATAAGAAGAAGCGGGGCAGCTACCGAGGTGGTGCCATTGATATCACGGAGAAGAAGGGCATCTACTTTGATGATTAGATGACCAATTGTATTTGGTTACTAGATTAAAAACTCTAGAAGAGGAGGAGGGGCATTTCGCGTTATAGATAGCCGGCGTTGGGGACGCGATTCGGTCGCGCCAGTGTGGCATAGAAGCATACCATGGTCGTTTTATCCAAAAGTTACTCCGTACATCCAGTTCGCTTTGCTCATCATTCCTGTATATCACTTAGATACTCTAATCAATGTCGCTTAATCGAAGTCTCCTATCCAAACACCCGCCTAACATTAAGTATCCATCAAGTCGTAAGATCAATACTTCTGAACCCCAAATCAGTAACTCCTAAAGATGCCGTAACTGCGCCCCAAATGGACGGTCATATATCAGAATGCCCATATTCATATACTCGCAAGGCACAGGCCCATAAGTTGTGCATACTCAATGTCTTCGATGCAAAATCTCAGACAATGTGTCCTAGAATGTCCCACCCTCTTTGCCCCAGTCTTGGCTCCCTTTTGCGGCAGCTTGCACTTCTGTGGCTGGTGCATGCTGAGCTGCTTCGTCAAACAGCTCGTCCGCGCCCAGGTTCTCCTTCATAATGGCGTCCTTCCTGGCTACAGAAGGCCAAGCTTTATTCCCACTTGCGGCGTTTGTTAAAGCTTCTCTCAGCCATTTCTTCCACTGGTCGGTCCCGGGTGCTGCTCCACTACGATTAACCCAACCTATACGCTGAGTTTCTCGAATCGCATACCACAGCGTGCGTGTGAAGCTTGGGTAGCCCTCCCGTTCATCCCCTGGATCGGTGACTTTATGTGCGTCCCTAGCATCGGGCGGTGTCGAATCTTCGCACTGATACCGCGACAGATCCCAAAAATAAGAGCTAGGCAGCATGCCGAGCCCCCAATAGAGACCGTTGAGAACGATATATGAGCCACCGATGAAGATTTGTGAGTTCCAGGTGCAGTTACCGAGGAGAACGACGCTCAACATGAGTAGTGTGGTTCCGAGAGCCATGAGGAGTCGATAAGCGCGATCCCCGACATGATAATGGCACTCCTCGGTTCCGGAGTAGAGTTCGCGAGCAACTTCTTCCGTGCATTTGATGAGAATAAACGCGCCCTCACGCGTCCGAATCATTACATCACCCTTAGGTACTTCATTAGTGTGCTTGCGATTCATGAGTATCGGGTGCCAGAAGGAAGCGTATCCAACGACACTTGACGCAAGTGAGATGAGAGATACGGCCAAAATGGCATTGCCATCCTTCCAAGCAACACCGCAACCAACGATCGCTACGCTGAGGAGACAGGAAAATACGGAGAGAATATGAATCGGGGAAAGGAGTTTAGCGGGCACAGCTGGCCGAGCCTTTGTGTTGGCGAATGTCGGGTTCGCGAGCATGTCCTGGACCTTCTCCTTTGCCGTTGGCCGTCGTGCGAGAGGCCTTGGGGCCATGTCATTATCCTGTGGGAGTTGAATGGTGGTGGAGCGAGCTGGAGTTGACGGGCTCGCTGATGCCGGGAGAGGAAGCCCTCCATCCACCATTGGAGCTCGGAGACTGTGGTTACACTGGGCTTGGCGCTCTCTCGATGCATCCTCCCGGGTTGAGGGGCGTTTACGTCGTGGTCGAGTCCAGTCCATGCACCGACGATACCAGCTTTTGTACGGCGTCGGAAACGAGCCAGCAAAGTGAGCTGTCTCGGCATGTTTGATCTTCAAAACGCGAAAGCTGAAAGGGTGAAGAGCATCGAGTGGGGTAATTATGGTAGCAAAAAAGCCAACTGAATCAAGCGTCGTTCCGCTATAGACTCCAGTCACTTTCGCTAATGTCTCTGGCATTCGACCAGGTCGTGAGGGCTTGAGGAGAGCCTGTGGTGCGGGGATAATTCGAGGTAGGAGACAAAGCAAAGACGCCGTGATAGTCTGAGAATGCTCAGTCATGGACGACTCGCCCATGACGGCGAGTAGCGTGACGACATCGAACGACCAGTTCTCTTTAATACTGGGAAACCATTTCCATCCTGCACTTTGAGGGTCAGCCATTTGGAGTTACTAACGCTGAAGCCGTCAGGTGCCAAGTGTGTATCCGTATATTGATGGAGCCCTTGGCGTTCAGATTGAAGCAGCAAAACTGAGCTCGGGAACGAATAGAGCAAGAAGAATAAAGACGAGGCAAAAAGAGAGAATATAGTATTAGAGAGATCCGTAACTCTTCAGATAAGTCATGAAGATTTTAAATAAAAAAAACCGAGAAATCGAACTTGGGCTTTGTTGGTTATCGATATAAGAGAGAAGGGTTTCAGCTCACCTACGGAGTACGGAGTACTTTGGGGGAAGGTGTGGAAGATCAGTTACGGGCGACCATATCTACAAGTAGCCCAGTTCAAATTCAAATTCTCTACTCCATATTTTCTTATGCTTACCCCTAGAGGGTTTAAAAAAGAAAATTAAGCTAGTACTATAGTTAGCCATAATAATTTCTACAAAATCTAAGAGAGAGCAACTATAATAGTGACTATATACCCTCCCAGTTGGGCTTCTATATGTTTGCGAGAGAGAGCGGCTGCTAGGTTGGGCTTATGTGTGTGTGTAGATATGGTCGCCCGTATCAGTGGCTGTGGCACAGCGGCTGTACCCGCGCCCCCGTGCAACCGTTAGCCTAGCCACTTACAGAGTGCGGCTGATGGCGATCATTGAATTACCCTACAATAGTACGGAGTACTGCGTTAGAAGAAGCAGGATTGAGGATAGAAATGGACTTAGGCTCCATGTGCGCGTGAAACTGGAGCTACGAGGATATGAAGGAGATGAGATTTAATTGGGTGCTATAAAAAGAGGACGATCGTCTTCCTTTTTAGTTCAGTCCCTCCTACAATGTTTGTTACTAGGAAATCGATTGTCATCCTTTTGAAGAACACTAGACATCATCCAATTTGTTAGACTTCGGTATGAATCATGTATCCTAACCTATCCCCTTGTTTTCAGTAAAACTCCATCACGGGCTTTCTTTGCCGATACTTGCATGAGTCCGTGGATGCTTAATAGTCGATCTGTCAGACCAAAGGGCATCGGCAGCAGTGTCTATCAACTTTTGCACCGTAGCGTATCAACAATAAGCCTCAATAACATCTGATTGCGTGAGCGTTACAGAAACTAGAGTTTTCTAGGGTATCCATCCATCTGCAGACGATCAAGTTCCCAACCAATTGCGCCTGCGCCTCATGTCTCTGCACCATCCATCGCTGCGGTCTCGAACCAAGCACTTGCCTGGTTATCGATATAGTGTCTCATCTATCTGTTGTAATATCATTCCGCATGTCTCCAATTTCACAATGAAAGCAAATACTCCAGCGAACGACTCACTCGCACTGGTTCTTCAGCAGGCCTTGCCTTCCTTCCTTGACCCTTCATGCCACATGCGTTGTCAGAGACGTGAGACAAGCATGCGGGTCAGTGCTCGTTCGCCATCTCACGCCCTCTGAACCACGGACTCGGAATGTCTTGTCCTCACCAACGCTTATCTAAACAGCACTGGGCTCATTGTCATATGTCTCAATAACCCACTTGACGAACTGCTTCCAATCCTGCTCCCAGTGAGAATACACGCGAGCATACTCCGACTCATCGAGGCAAGCGTGCTCCAAACTCCAGAGTATGAGCTGCTTCCAGCCAAAGAGGCCCATGTCGGCCTTGCCAGCCATGACTTGGTAGAAGTCATGCGATAGAGATGATCTAGACTAAATGTCAGCGTGCGTGTCTCGACGCAAGTTCCTGGGAGGAGCTTACCGGAAGAGCGTCCCATTGTCTGAGCTAACGGTGCAATGCACGTTATTGGCCAAGAGCTGATACATGGAGTGTCCACTGACACGGGGTGTGAGCCCCAATATCTCATTAGAGATGGGACACAGCTCTAGGCAGACACCGCGTTCTTTCATGTGTTGCATCACGTAGGGGTGCTTGGCGAGCGCAAAGCCATGCCCAATTCGTTTTGACTTGAGAAGCAGGGCATCAATCAGGTTGCCGTCTGTATCGGTTCCCATATCCAAAGTCTCGCCGCAGTGAAACAGAAAGGGAATATCCACCCCTTGGGTGTCGCAGTCTTCCTGGAACTTGAGAAGCTCTGGAATAAATTCCTTGATGGGTCTTCCCTTGGACTCCTCGCCAACGAGATCGAAGCCTGTGTGAAGTAAGTAAAGAAGACTCATATGTAACAAACGCTGTGATATTTCCTACCTGCAATCCACTCTGGCCAGCGCCTTTTGAACGCAAGGCATTCGGTAAGGGCAGCTTCGATTTTCTCAGGCGCAAAAGACCGAGGAGTGCAATAAATAACTTTCAGACCACCAAAATACTTGCCCTGCTGCGCCATCTTGGCCTGGAAGTCTTTCACCTCCTGTATAATAAGCTTCATAATACCCTCATTATCGATGAGCGCGATCCCCTCATCGTCCCAGAGCTGGTTGCTCGTCATAAAGTTGGGCCGGATCTCGGCGTAAGTGATATTGTCCTTCATAAAGTCTTCCAGACAAAGTCGCGTGTATCTTTGGTATGCCGTCACATAGTTGAACAAACCCTTCATCATCCTTGTTCGTCCGTTGAACTTCTCCCAGGCCCTGGATTCAATTAGTGTCACGTCTTTGACAGCAGATGAGAATGGTTACCCGGATGCTGTCTGCAATGGATTGTGCGCTTCGAGCTCATGGAACATGAGCTTATCCAGTAACCAGTCATCAGCAGTAGCTTTCGTAAAATATTGAGGGAACAGCGCAAGAAACTCTTTGAGCTTCATCGTCTGTCGAGGCTGATAGGTAGCGGTGAACAAGTCGCCGGGTGATTCCCTCTCTGGACTCAAAAGTGAGAATTGTATCTCACACCGATCAAAGTTTATATGGTCGTTGTCGGGTACCAGGGGCAAGTCGCTTGTGATGAACATGCGATCCATATCCTTTGCAATATCCAGTAAAACGTGAGGCGCTAAGCAGGCGTTGAAATGGATGTGTAGATGGCCACCCTTGGGCATGCGCCGTGCTACTTTGAACAAGGCTGTCTGGTCGATAAGATGCTTATTTGAGAGAAAATGGTCGCTGGAGAAGCGAGGATGCAGCTGGCCTCCATACCCGGTCCGCGGGGGAGCTTTCTCGTAGATATTAATCTCATCCTGTCGCCTTAACCTTTGGATGATGGCATCGGCTTTCTGTTCTTCAGAAGTGCTCTGCACTCGGCAAAGATGATCAAAGTCCAACGTCTTCTCGCACGCTACGATCTCACGGCGCAACTTGAAGTAGTCTTCCACTGGCCCGCTGAGACCAGGCCCGGTTGTGCTTGAGGATTGCTCCTCGGCTTCAACGACCGGCCTTCGAGCCGCTATCTCAGCATCGTGAGCCTGGATATGACCCCGCGCAGCGGCAGTCTCGCCCACTTTGGAGTCGCCCAGACGGGTGCGTTTGTTTGGAGTCATCATTTGTCGTGATAGGCGAGCCATAAGCGTAGTGTTGGTACTGATTTTTCTTGACTTGTTGTCGTCGTAATCGTCTTGAAGCTGAAGCTGATGATCCTGTCCTCCTTCTATCGCCCCCGATCTCGAGCAGAGTCCGCCCATTTATGCCGTGTGACCTCGAGGGCTTCAAGGAAGGGATCCAAGCCTTACAGAGAGGGTCGAGAGGGCAGGCAAGAAGGCAGCACAGGTAAGGGAGAGTAGCTGCGCCTCGCTGATGCCTTTGATGAGTTATATCCGCACGGCGTGATTTCAAGTGATTCAAAGAAAACTCATGGGCTAGGGCCCTTAGTATGGTGTCGGCATCAAGGTGCGGGGATAATTACGGACTGGCAGTTGATGGTGTTTGTGCCTAGCCTAACGCCTTGACGGTGTCTGGGGGTCGCGATCGTGGGATAAATGAACGACGGCGCAAACAGCCACTATTGGTGCCTCTACGGAGTACCTTGCGACAAAATATTTGCGTTACAGCCAGGCTTAGCGCTTTCGTTTGATAGCTTTCCTTCAGGAATTGTTACAAAGACGAAGTGCAAAAACCACCCCCAAAATCTGTCGGGGCTGTGTTCAAGGCTGAAAGGCTGGCTGACTACATAGCAGGCTGGGGGCCTTATTGAGTGCAACTAAGCTAATAATCAGCATCCACCTACGCTAACCCTTTTCAGTTACTCACTTCGCAACTCTAGGCGCCTGGTTAAGCCTCTCTGCAGTAGCTTACCCAATCAAGACTAGCTTTACCCCAGCTCCCTCACAAACTTCTCTGACGACTCCAAGGCTACAAGGGTACTCGTCAGGGATCAATTGATTCATTGACCTACGTACTCCGTACTCCGTGGCAGCGTACAGAGTAGTTAACTTACAGATAGGCCTTGCTTAACTGACCACTCCTAGCCACTCTACGGAGTACCAACCGCTGTGGATCACTCGACCTGTTAATTGCCGCCGCCACCGTTCCTTACCGAACCAGACACCCGGTTCTCGAAACACCGCCATCTTGTCGACTGCTGTGCCGCAAGACTTGACTAACTTCTCTCCATAGCAGTTTTTCGTTAGTCCAAGCTCATTAGATCGAGGGATGCCATCTCTCACGTGCGTAAATTTTACAATTTTACTGTCGCAGGAATTCATTTATATAGCTACTATATCGAGTATATTTCTTTTAGGGGGCGGGGGTTTAAGTCGCCAGAAATGACATTAAACCTCCGAGGTGTTTACTGTAACACACTCATTATATAGTCTTAGGCGAGGCAGATTATGCTATCTGTATTGTTTATTATGCACAAAAGCAGCGACTCTTTGGCCAATGTTTTGCCATAATTGACCAGATTCAACGTTGACACTGCCCTCGAAGGCACCCGCCGTGAGGCCGTCGAGTGGTTCTGAGCAAAATTTCCGGCGTCTTGATAGTACCCGCCAAGGCAAGCTATCATCTTCACCCAGCCTGAAAGGCCACCACTGCCCACTGCCCTCTTCAGAGTTGGGCTGATCGTATGATAGCTTATAGGGGCCACCGCTACAAGCCGGGGAAATCTATACTTCAAGTCTTTGGTCTAGGGGCCAGGGAAATCATGCGTTACGGCGCCTTTGGCTTGATATACAAAGTCTATCAGCCTTGTCCATATGCCCATCCACCCACAATAAGGTGGCAGCGGTAGTGCGATCGGCCCTTCGAAAAGTGAGGTCGAGTCTGCCAGTTACTTGGTGCCAGGCATTCTTCCCCAATCTGTCTCACTAGACCCGAAACATACAATAAGCTGCTCAGATCCACCAAACATAGTGCGAGCTCGAACTGGAGCGTTCCGTGGGATTGGATCAAGCGAAGTAGCTCTTCCACAAGACCCCCTCCAAATCTTCTAACTGCTCAGGGGTAAAGTACTGTAAAAATATGTCAGCCACATACTTCGTTGGTATAAGATAAAACTTACCTTCTGATCCACTGTCCAACTGTCCTGTCTCGTTTTCTTGAACTCGCTCAGGATCGTCTTTGTCGCCTTGCCGACAACACCGGGATCAGCAGCTGCCCGGCGAGCGAGCAGTGCGAGCACCTCGGGCATCCACTCTGGTGGCGGAGTAGCATAGGGAAACGCCTCGATCAAGGCCCCTAAACCGAGGATTGCGGCATGCCTTCTTGTGATTTGCTTGTGCACGTCGACCGGCGTATCTGTGCCTGGTAGATGGCGACCCCGCTTTGGCATTGGGTTGCGCTGCAGTTCCTCCTCAAAGCGAGCCTGGAGGTGTGTAATTATGGGATCTCGAATGCGACGAGGCGAGCAGCGAATCATGCCTGCAAGCGTCGTAGATGCGCACGAACGAACCTCGAGCTGCGGGTCACCTAACATGTCAGAGACAGCTGTGAATAGTGCCTCCCTCTGAGCACTTCGGGTCAGGAAAATGCGCCTGAAGTAGATGACCTGCATGTTGACCAGGGCACGCAGCCGTTGGTGCCAGCTGGTCGATGTTTTGCCAATCCGGATAAGCGCGTCAATGAACTCTGCGTCCTCTCCATCTCGGAAAGGAATATTCGGTAGGTGCCGGTACACGTGATAGGCGAGTCTCATAAGCTCGGGGTCTTCTTTGACATCCATCATGTGCAGCAGCTCCTCCATAAAGGGGGTTGGGAAGAAGGGCACCATCTGGATGCATTCATGAGACGAAAGCGTGCAATCGAGCCACATCAGTACCGTCTTGGAGCCTGAGGTATACGCGCTTGGTGTCTGCTGGCCGGGCGTCCTCTCATGCCGCCATTTCTCAAGCCGACCGAAGATGTCCTTGACAGTGGCTGTAAACTCCTCCGTCGGCTGATACGGCCGGATGCCAATTGACGAGGCAGCTTTGTTCTCTTCCAAGAGACTGCTGACATTTTCAAATGACTCGTGGTATCGCGTCTTGTATATAACCGACAGCACTCGGCCTATTGCCTCACGCACTGCCTTGTACGGGTGATCAATGTGCGCGAGGAAGTCATCAAGAATTGGCTTCACATGACGGAAATGCCAACCGCCGTCTGCCACGATGAACTCAAGCAGTTGGACCTTGGAGGACTCCTTGAAAGCGGCATTGGAGGTCATATCGAGTCGGAACGACCTAAGAGAATTCACAATTTCATGTGAGCGTCGCGGATCCTTGGAGTCCAGGATAAGATGGAAGCAGGTCAGCCAATACTGCAGATTTTCAGGAGTTAAGTCGTCTGCAAAAATCTTGAGCATCAAAGGAGCAGCCCACTCCCACACACGATTTCGGATATCCGGCGGGTCATCACTGGAGCCTGCCAGCAAAGCACCCACGATTTCCGATGTTGCTCGGTGTTGGTGCTTATCATTCCCATCTCCCAAGACTTCTTTGGTAAGCTCTTTCACGTCATCCAATGTTACCGCCGTTTTGCCGTAGTGCATCAGGTCAAAGACGTGCATAAGAATGTAAACATTGCTCATGCGGAATCGATCGGTGGAAGCGTCCCGTGGTTCCTGCTTTAGATAATCGAAGCACTGGGATAACCATTCACGATTCAGAATCTGTCCCATCTGGTCACGTACTTTGGTCTCCACTTCATCGTACGCATCAAAGGGAAGAGGCTTGGCTCGGTAAGCCGTGAACTTCTTCCCCCATACAAGCCAGCCGGGATGGTCTGCGTCAACCATGTAGGCGGCGTCTTCGGGTTGCTTGAAGGCTTCCAGAAAGTTCTGGGTAAAATTGCTGTCACCCTTCTCGACATCAACCTGGATTCGGTTCCTGTCGCCTATCTCCTTTTCAAGAAGGTAGTTGCGATAGTCATGTCCGTAAACCGCTCGCATATCGACAGCAGTAAACACGGCCGTAAAAGCATTCAAATAGTACCCTCGTAGGCCAGGATGGGGATCGTTCGTACCATGGGCGACAAGATCCACGAACTCGGCGGGCGCCAGGGACTGGAAACGAAGGCACAGGTTGGTCGCAAAAATGGCACAGCGCGTTGCAATTTTCCAGTGAGCACCCTTTGCTCGCCGTGTTAGCTCTAGGCCAAGAGTAGACTTGGATGCTTCCACCCTGGTTCTGCGCTGTAAGATAAACTGGTGACGGGCGTCGATAGCCGCTGAAACATCAACTGGAGGCTTGATTATGTCAACGAGCGCATCATCAACAATGATCATCCGCTCAAAAGGCTTGCCAAAGTCAATCAAAGCGTACAAAGCCGACGACCCTAGATTCTGGATCGAGGGCTTGTCGATACCTGCGGTCTCGATATAAAGCCGCATGGCTTCAGGAGCAAATCGCCAGTCCTTGAGGAGGGTTCTCAGCAGAGAAGTAAACAGCAAAGTGTACATTCCTCCCTTGATCCGGTCATGATCATTGGTTTCAATTGCCTTTCTGAGCCTCTCGAGGATAACAGGGATAACTAGGGGTTTGCTGCCAATAAGAGATTTCAGTGACGAATCCTGCGCACTTTGCGCGACTCGTCGGACATCTGCGTATAGTGACAGACTGGACTCGGCAAGGTCGAGTAGAAGCCGCTTGTCTAACTCGCTCTTTTGCCTGGAGGAAGCGTTGTGTTTCCGACGAAGAAGCTGATATGCCTCGGCACGTTTGATAAGTAGAGGTCGAGGATAAATTTTCCTGAGGCCCTTGACCTTGAAGGCGGCAATGTCTGACTTGTAGAGTCGTACATGTCTTTCAAGTGGATGGGCAGATCTCTCAATGCCAACATCGGTGATCCAGGTCCGGTAAGCAGCATAAAGGGCAGTGAAAGAGTTCACATCATCCTCTTGCTTCTCGTTGAGGAAAGAGTGTGTCTTGGTCAAGAGATGGCCCAGCTCCTCGCGCAGGTCGTGAATTTTACAGTAGGCAGAGTCCGTAGACCTCAGGACATATCCTGCCTTGTAGCGGAATTGCGGACGAAGCTCCTCGTCCTCGGCAACCTCAGCGAGGGGATCTTCATCAATCATCATTTCGTCAGGATCCTCGCGAGCTACATCATGATCCTCTTCAGTATTGCCGGATATGATGCCCGCAGCACGCTCTGGATCGAACATGGTGGCCATGCCCGAAGTCACTAGTCGAATCTGCTGCATAAGGCGAGAGACCTCGTCAGACCATTCCTTGTTCTTACCTGTCCTGCTAACAGGGGGGTTGTCGCTCATCAAGCCCTCGAGCTGATCTTTAGCGGACTTAGTCTGTGAGGCAAAGAGCTCGACGGCAAAGTCAATCTCGGCAGGCGAAGGCTGGTGCCATCGAATGCTAAGATCGCTCGGCGCAGTGGTCTTGCCCCAGTCATCGACGTCGAGACCACGCTTAATGACCTCGGGCTCATACAAAGCGTGGTCGATGGGGTAAGTATGAGTCAAGTTCAGGAGCAGGTGATGAATGTAGTTGGAGACCAAGATGGTAGGCAGGCCTCGACACTTTTCCTGCATGTACTCTGCAATCCCTAAAAGCTCTTCCTTATACTTAAGAACTTCACTGCCGACGTGTACGACAGCCATGGCTAGCATGCTCACATGCCACACCAGAGCTCGATCTCGGGGCAAATAATCTGTTCCGCTACTTCGATCAGACGCGGCGTTGTTGAAGTCAATCTCGTTGCGAATGTTGACGACAAGCATTGGGATGAAAACTTTAAGGGTCTTCTCGGGGTTGACCTTGCAAAGTGCATTGAGAATCCATGCCATTGCATCTCGAGCTTGGTGAACGACGTGACTCGTGACAAACGTGGCAACCTTGTCAAGGGCCATGTCGAAGAGCTCTGGTGATAGCGATGCGAAGAGGGGCGACAAAGCAGCCGGCAAAGCATTGATGACGTTGTCTTCGGGGGTGCCTCCGCGAACTTGGTTTGCATCGGGCAAGTTCTCCAGCAAGGTAAAGACCTTACCAAGCAGAGTTAAAATGAACTCGCCGAAGCCAGTAGTGGATGACCTCAGGATACTCGCCTCGTCTTCGTCGCTAAGCTCATTATTGTAATCGATCTTTACGTTCTGGCCGTCTCGCTCCATGCGGTCCATTTCACCCTGTACCCATTGCATAGCCAAGGTAGTGTCATGGATGTGACTACCCTCCTTGGTCAGCGGTACCAGAGGGATGCTGTAAGCGACGCTCTGTATGAAATTGAGCGTGTATTGAGTTTTGTTAAGGTCGTTGGCGTCAATTCCCGGTAAGGCCAGGGCGAGAAGCGCGGTGATGTGGCAACGATATCCCTTCTGCTTGGACATGATGTTGGCAATCATTTGAAGCCCGTTCAAGCTTGAAGTGGTTCTGTGGACCTCGACGAGACCCTGTAGACTGGGATAGAACCGCTGCAAGGCACCTGGCAAGACCAGGTCAGGTTCGAGATAAGCAAGCCCTTGTAAAGCGCTGTAGTAGTAGTAGGATACACGGCTACTCTTGGAAAACAGTCCCATAAATGTAACCTCCTTCAGAGACGAAACGAAGCGCTTCTTCAACTCGTCATTGATTTTGCGATCCTCTGGAAGATCCAGTTCACCACTTTGCTCCCGGTTCCAACGTGAGACAAAAGCCTCGGTCAAATATAAAGTGAGTTGACCAAGCATGGTAGTCCAGGAGCCTTGATTCGACGGATGAAAGAAAGTGTCGATAGACTCCATGAAACCCTCTAAATTAGACATGATGGAATCCTGATCCTTCAGGCAAGCTGGAGACAGAGAGCTGACTATCAAGCGGGATATCATGTAAGCCGGAGGATACTTCTTCTTGTCTCTTTCCACATAAATACCAGCACCCGAAAGGTAGTCTAGCGGTGTGTACGGGGAATTAGCCTGGCCCACAGGTATTTGGGTCAGTCGAAG
Organism: Fusarium staphyleae; assembly: GCA_017140175.1. Taxonomy (NCBI): domain Eukaryota; kingdom Fungi; phylum Ascomycota; class Sordariomycetes; order Hypocreales; family Nectriaceae; genus Fusarium; species Fusarium staphyleae. Next base: position 26,359 of record JADDON010000013.1, read on the forward strand.
AGTGGCTGTGAAGATAAGGTCGGATTGATCTTTGGTAAAGATGCCATGGCTACCAAAGGGGACGGTGGTGCAGTGCATGTGGTCTCGAGCAAGACGAGAGAACAGGTCAATAAAGAAGACATCGAAAGCCTTGGAGCGGTTGATGATGGACCAAAGATGGAAGAGAGTCGGGAAGAAATCGGCAGGTTGTGATTGAGGTTCTCTGGCGGGAGCAGGATGACTGGGTAGCAGGGCGTTAAGGACGCCCACGACAATGAATGCGTTTGGTAGCTCGTTGGTGCTAAAATATGGCAAGAATTCCTCCAGCATAGCTCGACGCTCAGCTGGATCAAAGTAGGTATGTGCATGCGTGCACAGTTTGAGAAGCTGCTTTGCCGATCGCTTTCGATTGCTCTGATGGGCGGGAACCTCAGAGGGTAGAACCCAGGCCTTGATCTCGTTCCACAAGGGCCTCCAGTCGAGCATGAGGTCTTCACCAGGCTTCAGGTAGTGGTTTTTCCTATGAAAGATGAGTCAATGCATTATTCGTGGGAAAAGTCAAATAACGTACCTCGTCAATGTTAGGACCATGCGCAGAAACCGGTCAGAGGCTGTAGCGTCCAAGCCCGGGGCGAGGGCAAGAGAGTAGTAAAGCTTTGCTAGCTTCGCCCGCTGTTCTCTCGTCATCTCAAACTTAAGGTTGAGCCATCCCTGAAGCTCCTTGGTCCAATGAAGAGCACCAGGAGAGAAGTCTTCGGCGCGTATGGCAATGTAAAGCTGCTTAAGAATTCCCTGCAAAGCCGCATCGCGCTGGGACTCCTCCTCGACCTCAAATGGCAACTGCTGAAAGTATGCAAAGGTTCGTGGGCGGTAGCGCTTCTTGTCATCTTCGTCGGTCTTGGGGTAGGGGAGGCCGGGGGAGGTGGCTCGCGAGATTGGCTCGTACGGCATGAAGTTAGCTAGTAGGTTGGATGCCGTAGTGGGCGGCATAGAGGCGTGCGACCCCGAAGGGCGAGGCCCGATGTTCTCGTCCATGGCGGGCGCAAGGTCTAAGGGATCGTGAATCGCGATGTTTTTGCAATGGCGTCGCTGGTTCGCCCGGCTCGCAGTTCAGTGGGCTGCCAAAGCTATCGCAGGGCCGGATGGGATGGCCGAGTGCGGGAGCTCAGCTCAGAGCGCAACGCGGCACAGCTCAGCCAGCTAAGCTCAGCTCGGGCGGGACGTTTAATTATTCTATCGGATGGGGAGATGAATATCGAATGCACATCGAGGCTCGTTGAGTCGAGGATAATAGGAGAATAGACAAATCGCACAACGGCCCCATCAACAGAAACGATATTGAATGGAGATGTGAAAGTGAAGAGTTGAAATGGGTTGAGGGGAGAACGGAAAGGTGGAGGAACGGGGATGGCCCAGTAGCGCGCCTGCAGTTATGATGGATGATGCCAGCCAGCAGCAGCCTGGCGGTCCGCCTCCAACAGAGGGTCCATTTTTTCTGATGTCGGAGCTTTGATTGTGAATTGCTGGCCCGCGGATAACCCCGCCACGCCCGCCTCACGCCGTGAGCTTGGCGATCCTCGAAAAAAGATGTTTGGTCTACGGTACATCTTCTTCTCGTCCAGTACTGCTAGTCTACTGGTACTCGGTACCTTATTCTCATGGTGTGAGGTAATCCTTCATTTGGTTATCTTCTGCTATCTTGCAGGCACGAGAAGGTTGGCTGTTCAATCACAACATAGAGAATTCTCGTCAGTATCACCTACTCTCACAAACAACGAACAATCGTGACACCGAGCAACAGCATTTCGACAATGTGATTCACAAAAGATACACACTGGTATTCCCGGCCCCTCTCAATCCTAACATTTCATTGCAAGACGGCCAATCGCTGTCATGAAGAGTTAGTAAAAGTCAGGATACCCAAGGCACCGGTGCAGCGTTGTCATCAACGTCGACTCCCCCACAGCCTAACAAGACGCCATAAAACATGACTCAAAAGGGCTTGCTTACAGCTCGTGTCTTCTGAATGACTGCCTACGGCTCTACCATGCCGCAGAGCCCAGCACCAGCCACACATGGTCACAGCCTGGGGAGCAGTACTCTGAATGCCAATGGAAGCAACTACACCATGATGCTAGAATTGCCTGTGATTCCTCATCACACGCGCAAGACCCGCCTGCCTGGCCCTTAACAGTGCACACATCTACCAGCGTCCATATGTTTCAAGGGTCCAGCTGAAGCTCCATCGGCACACGGCCTGGCGGCCTACACATCCCTATCGTTGCCTGCAGCATTCCGGGTAAGGCCAGGAACCATCATCGGGCAAAGACCTGGACGCTCACCTTTTAAGAAGAGGTAAGGCAATTTAGCGGGGGTTTGGCTCAATCAGCGGCATGCTGTTGCCTATGTTTGCTTCCGGTTACTGGGCATTCCCGTTCTTCATTCCGGTCCGCACGGAGGCTTGTTGCCCCACTCCGCCGTCCGTCTCCGGTCGACTTGCCCGTCTCGTGGTAGGGATCCCGGCTTTTGAACTGCTCATTTGAGGAGCAATAGTTCGACATATGTGATGTCACATTACTAGCCAAGCTAATACAGCCCTCATGAGGCTCAGCTATATTAACAGTGCAGTCACCGTGACAGGTGCACTAATATTCTAACTTATGACCGAGTGAATCTTCGACCTGCGCCTGGGAGTTGCTCCTCCGGCGGAAGATTTTGTTTGCAAATTGACGCATGCTCACACTCATCCGCCGCGAAGGCAGTTTTTGCGCGTCAGAATTGAAGTTATCAAGCGATGGTCGTCCATCTTCGCTGGCACGCGGTACCACGAATCTCTTAACGAAACCAGCGTTAGAGGACATCGACCTGCACCGTCCTGAAATTTCCGAGGAAGAGCTATCCAAGGCACTACTTGCCGGGCTGCCATTTACGTGTGGTAACTGTTCCGAGGGGTTGATGGCAGCAAGATTGGGCCGCACTGGAAATGTCTGTGCTCTTTGATGGCCTGCATTACTGCTATTCCGCTTTTGTAATGTTATCGGAGGTTTGCATATCGCCGCTGCTTGCCATCCACCTTGCCGCAGATTGACCCATGACGCTGTCGCCACCATTAAAAGCTTGATATCCTGCGGAACCGATTTTGTCAGTCGCGATTGGATCTCCGGCGGGTTCGATACGATCCAGTCGCTAGCAAGTTTGGGGTCCAGAGGTGTACATCGTGTAGGCGGATAGCGTCCACTCGAAGTCGACATGGTATTGTAAGTATCAAAAACATCCAGTGAATTCGACATCAGCGAGCCCATAATAGGGTGCCTCCGCGTATCAGGATGTATCATGCTAAAAGTCCACTTAACGTCCAATGCCCCTGGGCTAGGTGGAGGTGTCTGGTCGCCGTTTGTCTTAGGACCTGGAGATATTGGCGTGGACGTGTTCTTGACCCATCTCGCCGTGCTAATCCGACCTCTTTCATCTACTCCAATGAACTCGTAGGATCCATTAGCCATCAAGCTAGACTCCCATGTAGAACCATCCTCCATAACGATCTCTGCCGAGTCGTCTCCCATTTGTGGCATAGGGCTGATGATTGCAACGACGTCCCTCTGATCGAGGGAGTCTTCGCTATCAAGAGAGCCCGGGGCTGCTGGCGTATCGTAGTCCTCGCTGCGTACAATGAGTAGGTCATTGGGGCCAAGAACAGGCTTGGCCTGGAATAAGCAGGGACATCGCTTTGCTAGGCGAGGTACGATCATGGAGCCAGCAATGAGGCTAGAGGGCAGGACATCGAAGGCAGGAACAGGACGCTTCGCGCCAAGCTCTTGTAACTGTAGGAGCAATCGCGGACGGGCCTGAACAAGTCGCCGTTGCTTAGCCCCAGGTCGAGGAGCTGGGTGGGCAAGGTGAAAATGCGTTGATTTTCTGAAAGATCGCTTCCTTCTCCGCCGGGGAGTAGTCGAGGAATCACTCAGATCGCTGGCATCCGAGCAAGCCACCGAGCCTTCCTCCTCGCTCTGCACCTCTGAAGGCGGTAGATTGTCATCGGTCTCGGGTTCGCGGAAGCGAACAGACAACTCTCGTCGGGGCATATATTCGGATGTAGGTCGAGGACGAGATGTGCGGCGGACTGGTTTTACTGTGGGAATTGAAGCAGTCTTTTCATGATACGATACGGGTCGTGGTAAAGGCGCGGGTGTGGTAACGGCTACCGCCAGCCTCCTCGCGTCGGGTTCTGAGGGCTGTCGAAGAGCAGATCGAAGAAAGGGCAGTCGTCTAGGGGGAGGCTGCGTAGAGGATCGGGTTGACGAGTATTCATGGCCGTGTAGGCTGGCGCCAGAGTGTAGGAACATGATGCCCAGACCAATCCTGAGTCGAGCTCACGGAACAGCTCGATGCAGAATGGGAGACTGGTGTGATTTTGTGAGGTAAGGTCCTTTCCCAAGTCGAGGTTTAGCTATGAGCGAACGCGAGACGAGGCGTAGTAAGTCAGAGATATAATATTTGTTTCGTGGAGGTCAAGAGCCGAACAGCCAGGGACAAAGCAACCAATCTGACGAGATATAAAGCCAGTGGTCTGATATGACCAGGATCGTGAGATGGGATGATACGGAAAGAGTTTGACCCGCCGCGGACACCAGCACTTGGACAAACACGGACCGGTTGGTGAATATATTGTGCAGAAATGGTAGGGAGGAGGTTGGGTCGATGACGTTCCACGGAGCTGTAGATTGGAGGAACAGCTAGCAGTCCGTATGAGATAACAGAACACGGCGTCAAACGCACGATATAATTGAGTGAGGGGTTCTCAATGATTGATTGATACGATGGGAAGTGATCGCATGGGTCCTAGAACGGTTGAAGGTCAGCCTTGGACGAAGCGGTCACAGCGAAGATGGATTGAGTATGAATGTCCTCAGGGGACGCAAGGCTGGTCAAGGCCGTAATGGTAAAGTGACCAGGGCCGCCTGGGAAAGGGTATTAAAAGAATACGGTCAGAGTCGCAAGGGGGGAAGCGGTGGAAGATACGTATCGAAGCAGACGTGACCATGAGCAGATCCAGGGGGTGGTATCGCTAGGTAAACTGGGGTACAGACAAGCGATAGCCATGGCCATTAGGATGGCGCTTACGGGCATGACATTTTCGCTTCGTGGCCGGGGATAGAGCGGTCAACCCGTCAGGTAGAGCTCAACGATGATGCACGACTCTATCCGCTAACCAGGAGTCGACAAGGGGTGTCAAGGGAGAGGCAGACAGGGGGAGAGACGCAGGCGACTTACGTATTAACAGTACGTTTGCAACCAGAAACAATATTCAGTCTTGTAGACGCTCAGTGGCCGGGTGTGACGAGAGATTATTATTTGCTGTCGCCAAACGTGAATGTATAGAAGTGAAGAAGGTGGATGGAGTAGAGAGAAAAGAGAAATAATATAAGAGCCTAGGAAAAGGGGTGGTAAGACCCGAAGGAGGCTGCCTCGAGATTGTTGTGATTTGCGACTGGGGACTGGATGATGAGATAGCGAGCGATCCCTCAGCTGTGGCCCAAGTATCGAACTTGTTCCTGCCTCTCTAGTTGTAGTTTTATTGTTCCATAGAGTCGCTGGTTCGTCGATTTCTTTGTGCTTATTTCTTCCTCGAAAGCTTCTCAGCCGTTCCCATATTACGTCTTGTCGCGCGCTGGGTGATGTCTGTGCCACCATGTACAGAGCCAACACACCTTCTTTTAAATCAGCACGTTTTTGCCCGTGGTGTTTTTCGAAGGCTGGGCTTCTTCTGTTAGTCCAGGAACCTGCGAAGCTCAACGTCCAGAAAAAGTAAGGAGGTAATAATAGCTCAACAACTTAGGAAAGGAGGCAGGAAACAGCCTCAAGGCACACATTAGCGCCCTGGGGTCTATGTTCTCTTCTTCTTTTTGAGTCCAAGTGTCAAAGCCCGGGCCGTGGCAATCAATCATGGGGTGATTTTTCTTCTTCTTCTCCCGTCTCTTCCAGTCGGGTCCGGAGTAGTTATGTACCTGAATGCTTACTGTGGTGGGTAACGGCGGGTCGCGGATGTCACGGACCCGTGGACAAGGCCGACACGCTAACTTCTAACGTTAGTTAGGTTCTCAGACGGTCGAGTCCTCACAATCCCTGGGTACCGCTGGGACGGTCTCATCTAATTCAGGTGATCATCGTAGGTTGTGACACCTCCTGTTCAAAACTGATTTGAACTAGCCTTCGGATCCCGAGTACGAGTTGGTGGCCGAAGCATCCTAGTTATCAGTGGGAAAACAACACAATTCCAATGCTCGTGAGCACTTCCAAGCCTTTTATTAATGCCCCTAGCACAAGGCCCTTAATTAGGCCACAGCCTGCTTTGCTAGTTAGAACAAGTCTATGTGGGAGAGCAGCCTCCCTTAGAGCCATTCGGGAGGGACGGAGGCTAGTCAGATGAAAAGCAACGCTAAAGCGATCCTCTTCAAATTGCGTCCAGTGCGTTTAGCGGTCAAAGAGCAGCAGGTCGGATTTCCATATGTCTCCAGCTTCCGCAAGCGCGTGAGGACAGAAAGAACAGGCCGGCTCTTAAGCACTAACCCATATTTAAACTAGGGTAGACAGGCTGGAACAACTCGACCGTGTACTCCGTGCACTTGCCAGATGATGGCTTAGTCAGCGGATACAGTAGAATCAACATTTGTCCGCGAGGTGTCAGGCTTGCCTCCTACCTTAGTTGGAATGTAAATCTTTCCGCATGTTAGATAGTTATGCATCGTAGCAAAGCTCGGCGAAGACCTAGTTCTCCGATAGGCAAGCTACCCACTGGAACATAAATAACTCCAACTCAGTCTCTGATGGATCAATACCCTTCCAGGACAGTCGAAGATATGTTTTCAGCTTCTGAACACCTGGGTGAGCGGACTAGTTTCCCGGTACATGCACGATCACCCATGTAATGGTCGAGTCCGGGCATCATAAGACTACCGACAAGGGTGAGAGAGTGCATGTTAGTCTACGGAGTAGTACATACATACATACATACATCGCGCATATGTCCAACATGCCAACTCATATTCGCAGACCGCCTGTCTAACGGCGAAACGAGCCAATTATTATTACCTGACAATATGAGGACTAACGGTTCCATACCTCATCTATTTGCGCTGTCCTTCTTAAACC
>JADDON010000130.1:0-35554 GCA_017140175.1 Fusarium staphyleae
ATTTTGGGGACATGTGTTCCTTTCCCCTTACGGTAGCGCCCGCCGGCCCCACCCCCACCCGAGAGCCTACGCACCGCCACATAAGGGTTGGGGGGTGGGGGGGGGGGAATCGTCCGTGGCTGGTAAACTCACTCACTCACTCACTGCTTATCGATTGTCGACATTCTTCTGCGAGAGGGCATATGATCAACATCACCATGTCAGCAATGATGACGAGGCTACGGCCTGCAATGGCCCTGCGGAACATAAGGCCAGTGACGATGCGGAGAAGCTTTGCGAGCCAGACAAAGCAGCCTACTGTGACGGTATGCACACGGAATCTCGGTTCAACTTCCAATATCAAAGCTGATCAGGCCTCAGTCCCAATTCTACCGTACCTTTACGCGGCCCATCGCAAAAACCCTCCTCCTGGCAGTCTTTACCTACCAGCTCGCGTACTGGACCTGGGTGAAACTTGAGACGGATGAGGTTCGCGCCGAGCGAGATGGTGAGCCGCCTTACCCCTGTTAAGGGTGTTCATTCTAACATTGGCGCTCTAGCCACAATTTCTCATCTTGAGACGACAGTGAAGGAGTACGATGCTGCGACTAAGGCCAAAGAGGGGAAGAATGCGTAATGTATGGATATCGCATCATGAATAGTTGCGCATGTGGATGGTTGAGTACCTCATGTGAGGAACATGCTTTGTATCATACAATTGGCTCAGGAGCTGAGACGAGTGTAAAACAATATCCAGGTGCTCTTTTTGTTCCTAAATAGCATCACCTACCAATACCCCCTAGCCGATTCATGTATCTAATCTACTCCATCTCAACAAAGCAGCAGACAACTGCAACTCGATATCATAGCTGGTGAGGCCGACTCGACCTGGTCCCAGTATCCCATTATTTTCCAATGGCCAAATAGGTCTATCGATGTGACCATTACAAGGCCCGTCTCCCCCAAACGCCATGGATGAGAAAACGCCAAACATAACCAAAGCCACGCTTCTCAAAGACCCAACCAAATCATCAACGGCACCGCGCTCAGCAGCAACGTCCCCGGGAGGACGTTACGCGCAGCACTAATCTTTGTCCGCGCCTCGCCGGGGTAATTGCACGTCACGCCACCGTTCTCGTCACGCCGTCCATAGCTCATGCCGAAGCTGGGGAAGCCCGGCTGCGGACAGTTGAACCCGATGGCGGCAGGGCATGACTGCACAACGTCATAGCAGATGTCCTCGCAGGGAAGCATCTCTTTGTACGGCCCCGGTTTGATGGTCTTGTCGATAAAGGCGTTGCGCGAGGCGTTATTCCCCGGGAGGAGGCCCTTGAGAAAGTTACTCGCGAGCTTAGTCCCATTAGGGAACGCCTGGGCGGCGTTGCGAATGATGCTGGTGCTGCCGCCGGTTATCACGTCCTCGCAACGGGGGATACTGACGGTGCAAAGCCAACGCTTGTAGGCTTCCCGACACTGGGTGCAATCACGAGCAAGCGAGTAGCGCGAGTCCGGGGCCGCCTCGCACGAAATCTGGGCCAGGACCTTTTCAAAGTTGGCATACATCTTCTTGGCATAGTCATCGTACACTCTGGCGAGTTCCGTGTTGTTGTACTTCTTGTCGTTTCCTGGAACAGCGTATTGGGTCTCATTGCAGAACTCAAGATCCGTCACCACGTTGCAGTTTGTTGCCGAAGACGTGTTGAAGCCAATAGCGCCCAAGACGGTGCCTCCAGCGCCTACAGACCCGGGGCTCGACTGTCTCTTATTATTGCTGTTTGGCATCTGAACAAGAATCCCTGAGTATTCAGTACCAGGCTTGAGCCCTCCTAGCAGAAACTGCTGCTTGGGTAGCTGGCCAGGTCCCCGAGTCGTCATGACGGTCTTGACCAAATTGTTGGACTGCCCAGTCCCGTCGTTGTTGGTCCAGATCTGCGCGCTCTCCTCTAGACCGCAGACCGAATGTCGCAACCCATCGATATCTCCTCCATCTTCAGAATTTCCCACGAAGATCTGGAAGGGGGGTGGTTTCTTCATGATGGTCTGGGTTTCAGTCGAATCATCAGTCAAGTTGCTAGTGACAAGAAGGGCAGAGCTCGAATCACTGTCCATCCATAGCAGTTGAGCACTACTGTTGCTGGAGTTATAGTTGTGATAATACTGGTCAAATGATATAGCAATGTCGAAAATGTAAGAACTGTTGTACTTTTCGGTAATGTTGGGCGCTGCAATACTGAGGTAGATGTCGTCGGTAGCATTGATGCTGTACATGACAGCACCCTGCTCGAACGATACTTTCTTCAAGCCGGAGGTACTCTTATCGTAGCTGGCCGCATCTGGGCATTGCACCTTGTCTGTTGTCGAAACATAAAGGTTGAGCTGCGGCGCCAACTTGGGCTCTTTCTCCTTGGTTACCACATTTGGTCGCTTACAAGTGTTGGCCGAGATGTAAACAGTCCTGGCTTTGGCCCGGCGAGAATTCTGATGGCCCTCATTGTCGTTGTCCACCATCTCGTCATCTTCAACATTCCGCGTGTCCTTATTGTCGTCGTTGAACAATGCCTTCTTTTCGATCATGAAGCAGGCGGTATCTCCAGGATCAACACCTTGTGTTACAACGCCATTATTGCCTAGAGCTTTTATACCTGCAGGCGCTCGGCCAATGATGCTGCGATCGAATGCCGCAAAATCGGGTTCGTATATAAAGTCCAGTCCATCAGTCCGCTCGATCGGTTGTTCGACGTAAACCAGAGAATCGACCGGCACTTCAGCTGCAATGGCAGAGTTTTGTGCGCCAAACAACAGCAGGGCCAGCAGCGAAGCCGTTATCAACGAGTATAACCGTGATATAGGCGAGTTGAGCGTCATGACGAGGGGCATGCCCTCCAGGAGCAGTCGCCGTTATTTCGGTCTGTATCGATCTTATCGGGGAGCAATCGAGCAACAGGATAACGAGCGTAGGAGTTCGGCAGCATGAAGGTGATCACCGATTACAGAACATCATCGTAAGCCCCTAGGAGTCGAGGATTTTGGAAAGAATTTGGGGCGATATGAGGAAGAAATACGAGCCTGGACTATTCTGCCCCAGACATTTGACGTTGCTGACAGGCAATGCGCCAAGCCTGCCTCGTCCCAAGCGATTTAGGGGACTGAGGCGCAGCAGCCTGGAAGACAGCACAGCCACATGTTGAGGCCTGGACCTTAGCGCTTGCACTTGTGAAGCTCGGACCAGGCTAAAAAGGGACCCGTGGCCACTAACTAACTACGTACAGTACAGTACAGTACGACGTCAAGTGCGAGTGGAGGTCAGATCGATCGTGTGCCCAACAAGCTTGAGCTTGGCTTGGCCACCTGTGAGCAATAGATAATTACGTCGATAGCTATAAAAGCCACAACAAAGCAAGCATATCAGTCAAACAGCATCTGACATGATAGAGAAACCGTCGGATAGACCTTGTGATTGTCACGAATTGTATCCCACGAAGCAACAGCACGGCAAATAGCTGTGAGCAAGGATCCTACGGGATCACAAGTGGAGCCAACTCAGGACGCAATCGCAAAACGTGTTCTCACGGAGTTTCGAGCAGCCGTCTAAGATAATCCCAGTCCAACAGCGTAGCATGTATTACACGCAAGGTCATACGACGTAACTCCTCTCTTCAGCTGAAACTACTGTTGTGTTCCAAGCTTATGTATATCCTCCTCCTCCCACGAAAGCACCTCAGTTGGCGCTTCACTTTTCACTAATCCTAGAGAGGGAATACCTCTCGTATCATCGAAGCTGCAATAGCTTGGTTCGGGTCTCGCGTACTTGCGCCAAGAGCTTGCTTTGCAACCAGGCTAAACATTCGATGGCCGCTTATTCGGTCTTGTCGAGGCCGTCAGCCTTGGCACGGAGGCCAGAAGCAGTTGAGCCAGACTGGAAGTATCGGCCGAGAGTAGGGGCCAGGAAAGATCGGAAGATGAGCTCAGCACCCCTGTGTTTGTTAGAATCATGCACTACGGGTAATAAGGAGCGCAGTAATCCGCAGGGTGACTTACTTGAAGGCAGGGAGAGAGAGCCAGAGGAGAAAGATGAACTTGAAGACGTAGTAGAAGGGAAACCAGTAGACAACCTGGACGAGGCTCTCCAGGACGGTGAAGAATGAGAAAACGACCCAATACTACAGAGCAGCGTTAGCGATAGTCGCGATGAGGATGCGACCAGAGTAGAACTCTGGTGGCAGAGTGGTAGTGGCCACTTACAGTCAACCACTGAGTATCATCCTCCTTGTTGTGAGTGAAAAGCGCGGAGAGCGAGTAGTAGCCGGGGATGATGAAGCCAGCAAAGTTGGTCAGAAGCTGGCCTCCCAGGTTGAAGATGATGAGAAAGAAATAGAGCGCGCCAAAGCCGATGGCAGCATAGGCCTTGGGGACACCCGACGTCTTCTCGACGTTGTTGAAGATGGGGTACTTGGAGAGCTGTCAAGATGGCAGTCAGCATTTGCATCGCTGGCGCAATTCTGTGGGTGTTGCGATCGCAATCGCGACCGCTGGCAGCCCTTGATGACACCTACCTCACGGTCGAGCTGACCAAGATACTGCTGAGCCTTGTCTGAAGCGGACATTTTGTGTGTATTGGCTTTAGTTTGATGAAGGTTTGCGCAAGAACGTTGGGTGATGCTGAAAGGTTGAAGAGTGCGATGGAGGAGGGGCTGAAGTCGGAGAGAATTGGTGGTGTAGTGAGAAAGCTAGCGTCCAAATACGTAAGTACGGGGAGATCAGGTTAAAAAAGTGCCAGCTTTTATCGCGGCGCTAGCTGCCTCCCCTGTGCGAAGCGAATCTTGGAAGCGGGAAGAAAATTGACGCGGCGTCAGTGGCTTGTGACCCTGTAAACCCAGGGCTTCAAGGTGCTAACTTGGTCAGCAACGAAGAAGTCGGCCAATGGCAAGGGCTGCTGCTGAACAATGGCTTGATGATGGCACAAAGAATGAATGATATGGATTTAATCAGTGAGCTTGACACCTGCGTGTGTTCTTTTGCTAGTCATGCGGGTTTGTGTAGACTGACAAGTGTGACTAAAGTACAGAGGCTCTTCAGCAGATACTGGAAGCAGAGAGTTGGGTTTGTTAAGGACTTTTAGTACGCAGCTGCTATGACGCAGAGTACTTTGTGCAGCAGCATAGCTTACACGCTATCACATGTATTCCAACAGCATCCAGGACAGTATTCAGGAGGAATACTATTATTACATCATTCTCAACAGCCAAACTCCAGGTTCGGTTTGCTGCATGAGCGCATGTTCCGTAACTCGTGTAATCCTCGGCAGGAGTTCGCAGTGGGTTTCCTCCTAGGCGCATCCCGTCTGTTTCCTCGTGGTCGGTGAATTCCATGTAAATGTGATTGTGATCGCGTGGCCTTTCTACACAAGCCCAGATTCGAGCAGAGCATGTGCTCCAGGCTTCCCCTAGACAACAACGTCTCGCCAAGCACTTTGATCCATCCGGCTCATCATCTCCCACTGTCAAACATGTTGCGACGGACGATCACGGCCTGGTCAGGGCAACCGACATGTCCTAGGCAAGCCTGCGCGCCAGTGACGGGTGCTTCAGCACGCTGAACCGAAAGTCCTCGGGAGCAGCATCGGCCGGTCGTAGACTAGCTACCAGCCACCCTTCAGCCACATGAGACATGATCGAGACAAGATCGTGAAGATGAAGATGCGCAGCCAGTCACGGCTCGTATTCCCAAGCGTGAGGAATTTCGGCTAATTTGCGGGCGCGCGCCAGCCAGCGGATGGTCATAAATGATGGTCTCGAGAAACGTCCAATGGAATCAATTGCCCGACCAATCAGAGGCATGCCCCCGCCCAGAGCCTGCTTACCTAAAGCAGCTTGGCCGGCCCCAGGTGGTTCCCATCTCCGTCGTTGGCCTCGCAACGTCAAAACAAGCACATCAACAGTTGAAGCAACGACTCTTCAAACCTCGAGCGCAGCGCCATAGACAGCTCGTGTAGCTCATTGCGCGGATCTATTCAGACGCTGCTTTCTCTTTTTTCTCATCTCTCGCCTTTTTCCCCCTTCTCTCTCCAGTTGTCATCGACATTTCTGGCTCGATTCCCTTGTTATTGCCTCGGCGCATCTGGGCCCCAGCCAATGTTTGTTATTCGGTAGCCCACAAATTCCTCAAGTCTAATCAACACAGCGTCCCTGTTAGCTATGGAGCAGAGTGAGTTCCTCCCTGTTTTTCTCCCCTCCTAATCACTACCTCATAACAACTCTTCAACGACTTCTTTTTTTCGCAAACTGCTTCCATGCAAGACGACGTCTGCTGACAATTGATCCTCAGTGGATAACTCAGCTTCCCGTGCCGCCGTCAAGTCGAGAAAGCGTCCGCTGTCTCGAGCCTCTACCACCTCCATCCACAGCGTAACAACCCAGCCAACTCTCGACCAGTCTGGCTTTGCCGACGCTTCGGACATGTACAACGGGCAATGGATCCCGAATGAGCATGCCCACGCTCACGCACACGCTCACGCTCACGCTCACGCCCACCATGCTAAGGATATGGGAGCTCCCCAGATGTCCCCCGAGGATATGATCCTACAAGCTGCAACACACATGCAGGCTACCGGCCAGGAGTTCTCCATGGATACTTCCATGAGTGCTCCTATGGGCCATCCCATGCAATACCAGCAAAAGCACACCATGCAACGACACCCGTTGCCCGCTGAGCAGTACACAAACAATGCCAGCTTCACCGAGGGAGACAGCCAGATGATGGAAAGGGACGACAATGACGAGGGTGATTCCATGATGGGCATGGCTGGAGCACCTAAGCCTGCGGCGACCAGGTCCAGCGCCAACAATGAGCTGGAGATGCGGCAGCTGTTCAGTGTCCACAGACACCGCAGCCTACAAGATGTGGCAGGCGAGCTCCATGGCAACGAGCGAGGACCCAACTCTGAGAGGACTCGACAAGTATTTGCCATGCTTTGGTATGCCACGGAAGCAATCGCTTATGTAGTTGCTTGCTAACCTGCGTAGGATCAACTCGGTTTGCACCAAAGGCAAAGGGTCCGTTCCTCGCGGTAGAGTCTATGCCAACTACGCTTCAAGATGTGCCACTGAGAGAATCACGGTCCTCAATCCCGCTAGCTTCGGCAAGTTGGTCCGCGTCTTATTCCCTGGCCTCAAGACAAGGCGGCTTGGTGTCCGTGGCGAGTCAAAGTATCACTATGTCAACTTTACACTAGTAGATGATCAACCCGAGCATCGAGAACCCTCAGTCCAGCCCTCACGACCGTTAGCAGAAGCCAGTACCTTTTCCCAAAGCTTCAAGTTGGTATCCCCATCTTTGATGTTGAATTGGCTTGCTAACTCTCACAAGCACCGCTCCCCCTCAATCAAGCGCCAACCTGAGCCAAGGCGCTCTGCCTTCACCTCATATTGGCACAGAAGTCAAGACTGCCGCCCCTTCACTAAAACAGTCTGGGGTCCGATCACACAGCTTATACAATCAACCCGAACTTGCGAGCATCGATCACCTTCACAGCACAACCACCAAGACCCAACTTGAGCTCGCTTTTCCTCCTGAAATTGAGGAAACCTTTGAACTTTCGGATCCTCTTCCTCTTCCTCACATCGAATCCTTCCTTCCCCATGGCACCGACCCAGACGCTGCCAAGTCGTTGTCAGCGCTCTACCGCTCACATTGCACCTCACTTGTCGAGTGCATTCGATACTGCAGGGAGAAGACCTTCTTCCACTTGTATACATCCTTCCAGGGTACCCTAACAATGCCTGTGCAGAAGCTTTTTGGAAATCCGGCCTTGGCCTCTTGGATCGAGGAGTCTGATTTTGTCCTTTACCACCGAATGATGAGGATTGTATCGGGGCTTACGCTGCAAGTTGTCCCGAAACCCGTATTAGATACCCTGAGAAACATTTCAGAACGACTGGTACCCCACATCCGAGACTCATTCCAGGGTCAGCCTCAGCATGTTATTCGCGCCAAGGAGGCGCCTGCGACTATCTTTGCTGGCCTGCTCGACCGAGCGCTGAGGGTCAACTTGACAGCTCACGCTGCAGCTAATATGCTGTCGAACCCTGCGAATCGCGACATGATGTATATTGACTGGATCACCATGATCCGAGCACGGAAGGTTGCCGAGTGTGTGCCCACACGGGGCATGGACGACGTAGTGAATGTGCTTCTCACCGAAATGCGTGATCTTCTCGACCCAGTCAAGGTGCCGTGGGAAGTAGAATGCCTCACCATCTACGGAGATGTTGCGTCACGCAGTGGCCGTCAATTGGATGGTGATGGAAGCTCAAGTGCATCTGGGCAGAACGTCCTAGACCGCTGGGTCGGCCTTCTCCGTGGTCTCCCTGCCAAGTTCCCATATGCCTCCCACTCGGATATTGTGTGGTGCGTCGAACGGATCGGCACAGCAGTGATGCGAGATCTCACTCTAGCACAGGGCAAGAGTTTTGGATCGTGGTGGGTGACAAAGACATGGATGGATGAGATGGTTTGCTTCTTGGCGGAGCAGGGAGGGTTTATGAAGCAGAAGAGCAGCCGAATGACAGGTGCACCAACTCCGACCCCTCCCCAGGCCATCAAAGAGACAAGCCGACAAAATTCTCGATACAGCAGCGGCAGCGACGAACTCAACATGAACAATGCGTCACAAAGTCAAGGCGAGCGAGCTCCGTTCCCCCCGGCCAACAAGGCGAATCAGAACTCGATGAGCATGAGCGGCGGCGATGCACATGACGATAGCGGGATCGGGATTAGGACGCCCGAGGAAGACTTTCCCATGGACAAGTTCGCCTTTACCGGAACAGAAACGCCTGATCACAGCTTATTGACCGGGGCAGAGCTTGCCTCTGGGGCCGGGCTGTGACTTGTTGGATAGGGCCACAGGACGAACATTACAAGTTAGAGAGGAGCTGAAGTGGGGACCGGCGTTCTGGGGTGCGGATTTTCATCTATACCCTTGGGTGGTTCATTACAGGGCATTCCCGAGGGCTTTAATTCAAACAAGCATGACGGGATGATGGGACGAAGACATGACGGTTGGCCAAGCAACAGAGGCGGGCAGGGCTGGCTTGGGAGGCGCCTATGAGATAGAAGGAGGTGGGCTCATTTTCTTTCGATGTAGGTATACTTTGGAGTTATGAGTGGTGTCTTTTATGCATCTTGGTGTTGGGAACGAATGCAGCTGCGAGGGACTGGACTGGCGAGTAGTTGAATACCTAGGATGCGCAGACGAGAGTTGAATACAAGGATATATTGACGCAATTGCTGCAGTCACAACAGACAGCCGTGGGATCTGGACCGCACGAGTGTAAACGCTGCCTCCCCGTACCTGAGTACGGCACCTTGCAACGACCAGCTGGATAGTCATTACTATGTACCGGTGAAGCCGTGTCTGTCCCAGCTTGTTTACTACTTTTGATGATGTTTTTCGTGTAAGTGCATCTTCTCACGTGTGAATGGCCGACGAGACAGCTATGGTGGGGTTGTGGGGTTTCACTAGCAGGTGGGGCCGTGGGATAAACGAAGCTAAACCAGAAAATAAATTATTAAAGCCGAAGACGGAAGAAGGAAGAAGGACGAGGATGTGAGTCGAGTCATACAGCCAAGATGGGTCTTGTATGCGTGGTCGTTCGGAGGGTTGATCGGGTGTAGCTATGACTGGATATGCATTCAATTAATAGAGGGATGGTCGACACTTGATTCTCGTAGAGTCTTGTTCCGTCAGTATCTGCATGTATCCATCCATCCATCCATCCGTCCGTCCAGCATCACATCACACGAGGATAGAGCCCACGAGTCTACTGGATGAACGGAAGCATTTCAGATCCCGAACCATTCTCTCCGAGCATTGTGGACCGAAACCTTGAGGGTTTGATTCCGTTCCCGGACGGGCAAAACGGTTTTCTTTGGGTGCCGCGTTTCTAAGGATCCGGATACGTATCCTCCTGCCTTACTCTGTACTCTGTACTCGGTACACGAGCGGCCTATCCCAGCATCTACGGGCTTTTCTCATCTTCCATCTTTTCATTCTCAAGCATCATCATCCCAATATTGCATCGACATTGAGTCAATTGCACGCGATTTGGACCTCGCTGTTGACGACCGAAAGAGGGGCGAAACCGTGGTCAGAATTGGAAATAGCGCCACTCTTATTCAAACTCATATTTAGACCTATTTTTGGTGACGAGTTCTTCTTTATCACTCATCAGCCTCGACTTCGTTCTTACACACCATCTCGTCAACAAAAGACCAGCCTTCAAGTGTCTGGTGGTGGGTGTTAGTACTAACTTATTACATAGTACACTTTGAGTGTTCAGGATCGGCTAGTGCCTCATTTTTTTTCTCAAACTCCACCTCGCTCGGCCTTGGGCTCAATCTCATAGTTAATTAGCTCCACGTTCAGTTTGACGACTTCAACACACTCTGAGAGAGATTTCTGTTACAGGAGCTGCAGCCATGGGCAGTCACACGTATAACAACAATTCGGACCTCGGCTGGGTCGTCCAAAAGTTTGGCGGCACCAGCGTAGGCAAGTTCCCGGACAAGGTCTGTCTCACCCATGATCAATTGAGAGGGAATTCCGTGTCTTTGCTGACTCTTCTTGCGTTGTGATAGATTGCTCAAGATATCGTCAGGTATGACATCACTTTCCAGCGGAAAAGAAGAAGAGTAAAATGATGAGGAGATGGGTTGGGCTGGGTTGGGCTGGGAATGTATCATTCTAACTGACTCCTGCAACAGAGCCAGTCTGTCTCAACATCGAGTCATCGTTGTCTGTTCAGCCCGAAGCACGGGTAAGAAGGCCGAGGGCACCACCAGCAGGTAAGCACAATCATTTTCCGAGCTGGCAGTCATTCTATCAGGTAAAGCCTCAATGGTATCCATGACCCCAAGCTAACACACCAAGACTACTCGGCGTCTATGGCAAACTTCGAGGCGTCGGTGCCGCCATGTGCATCGACGAGGAACAGCAGAACGAGCTGGTCGAGCAGGCCCGCGGTCTTATGCTCGACATCTGCAACGACCATGTCTTTGCTGCAGAGGCCTTCATCAAGGACGCCGCCCTGCGCGAGACCCTCATCCACAAGATCAAGGAAGAGTGCCAGGAGTTAGTCGAGTATATTGTCGCAGCCAAGCGCTTCAACCTTGAGATCAACTCGCGCGCCAAGGACCGAGTCATCAGCTTTGGCGAGAAGCTGAGCTGTCGTTTCATGGCGGCTCTGCTGCAGGACGTGGTGAGTAACTCCTTGTTCTTGCGCTGCGCGAATTGGCATGCTCGTCTTGAGGTCCCCCTATTCATCCTTTGAGCCTGTCCTTCATTTGGTGACTACATGAGATTATCATGAGACACTTCTTCTACTGGAACGTTCACACAAATAAATCTCAAACTAGTTCATGATCCATCACTTATCATAGTCACTAACACACGTCTAGGGCGTCGAGTCTGAATATGTCGATCTTTGCGACTCATTCCACTATGATGCTGCCGGCCGGCTCGGCGATGATTTCTACCGCACCGCCTCTGAGGCCTTCTCGCGCAAGATTGCCGCCTGTGAGGGCCGTATCCCCGTCATCACGGGTTTCTTCGGCAATGTTCCAGGCAGTCTGATCGACGGCGACATTGGCCGCGGTTACACGGACCTGTGCGCCGCCCTCTGCGCCGTCGGCGTCAAGGCTGAGGAGCTGCAGATCTGGAAGGAGGTCGATGGTATCTTCTCTGCCGATCCCTCCAAGGTGCCGACCGCGCGGCTGTTGTCGTCCATCACGCCCTCCGAGGCAGCTGAGCTGACCTTTTACGGCTCCGAGGTCATCCACCACCTCACCATGGACCAGGTCATCCGCGCTCAACCTCCGATCCCCATCCGCATCAAGAACGTCAAGAATCCGCGTGGCAACGGCACCATCGTCATTCCCGATCCTGTCCTTACTGCCAACCACCAGCTCTCCCACGGCTCTCCCAAGCTCGAGATCGATCACCGGAAACCCAGGCGACCGACTGCCGTTACTATCAAGGACCACATCAGCGTCATCAACGTCCACTCCAACAAACGCTCCATCTCGCATGGCTTCTTTGCCCGCGTATTTTCTATACTCGACAAGCACTCCATCTCGGTTGATCTCATCTCCACTAGTGAGGTGCATGTGTCGATGGCCATTCACGCGGGCAGCCAGGAGGTCGACGCCTTCAACCTCGCCACAAAGGAGCTCGTCGAGTGCGGTGACGTGAGCGTGCTCAAGGACATGGCTATTCTGAGCTTGGTGGGCGCTGAAATGAAGAACATGGTGGGCATTGCTGGCCGCATGTTTTCCACCCTCGGAGAGCATAATGTTAACCTCGAGATGATTTCCCAGGGTGAGTTTTTGAAGCCTGAACGATGACCTGCGAACGGTGCTGACAGAATACACAGGTGCCAGTGAGATTAACATCTCTTGCGTGATAAACGCCCGTGATGCCACTCGGGCAATGAATGTCCTGCACACTCATCTCTTCACCTTTCTCGAGTAGCGGCAGATGGGAGTGTATCGAGAGTAAGTGGCATTCACATGCGATGGGAGTTGGCAACGACAACGTTGAGGCTTTGGCGACTGGAAGGCTTAGGAGACAGTCATTCCTAAGCAGTAGAGGCATTAGCCGGTGCATTCTATGGCGTTCGATGGAGTTATCTTGGCTTTGACAAAAATTGAGTAGAGGTTGTTGGGTGGGGTGGATGATTGGATATGTTATGTTATGTAGTCTAGAAGCTATGGAATTCCCGGAGATGACGATTTTACCCCTTTTTCAACTATATACCTTTAATATGAAATGAATACTGAACTGGTTGTATTATTCCTACAGGTGTGTTGGATTTAATTCCTAGTTAATTAATTGGGAGTTCACATGGGTACGATACTCGATGTTATAGGGTAACTTCGTGGTCAGGGGAAGCTTTGCTGATGCGGGGCACAATAACTACCTTATCCATAGTTGGTTATCAGCTTCGCAGCTACGTAACTTGATCCCAACGACGATCCATGCAACTCCAATAGTTATAACTGACACACTCCAAGATCAATCTCGAATCTCGATCTCGGGCCTCGAACCTCGACGCAAAGACATACGCTTCCGACGAACAATCACCTCGACCAATGCTGCTGTTGTAACACGGAGTGTCCAGCGGCCTCATGCTAGTTAATGGATTGACCGACCTATGGCATCACCAAGGAGAATTAGACGAGAAACGACCATCACACACAGCCAATTTGGCTGAATGAGTAACGATACTCCCAGAAGAGGCCCCGAACGATTGATACTTAGGCTACACCGATAGCTGTATACCCTCTCACCATGTACAAATCCAAGACTGGTGCTGCGAACCGCAGCAGCATCCTCAACACGCTCAAGGCCACTGAGATGCTCGATTCACGGTCCAGTCTCCCGGCAGGTAAGCCTCTTGGAGTGTCAATCACCTGTTGATATACACGGACCACACCGGCTTACATCGACTGCTAGAGATCCTGGTGACGATCCTCGGCTACCTCCCCGTCGCCGACCAGCTACGATGTGCCCGCGCATCCCACCGTATGCGAGAGATGGTCTACGATGATACGCGATGGGTCTCTCGATTAAAAAGCATGGGCTGCTGGGACGAGCTCGAGGCCCGGCGCCGCTTCGAGGAGGCTGTTCGACGGAGGCGCGAGGCTGCCAGTGCCGCGGCGAAGCAGGCCAAAGCTTCTGGAGCTGCTCAGCCGGTGGGAACTACCTTGTTTGATGCATCGGTAGAGGAGGCCAAACATCGTGCTGTTAATGATATCCGTGATGGCTTCGAAACCATGACCGTGGGGTCTGCTGCGAAGAACCCCGCCGAGGACCCAGCAGCATATCTAGACGTCTTCAAAAAGACGCGGAGTATCCGTGGCGGCGCAAGACAAGAATATGGCAAGATATATGGGGCACTAGCCCCCTTCTACAACGACCTTGTTCGAGCAAAGAGCCACGCGGATCCCATCGTCTTCCAGGCGTTTCGCGATCCAGAGAAGCAGGCGCAGATGCTCGCCAACCTCCAGCGATTCGCAAAGAGTGACTGGGCGCCCGGGTCTCACGAGCGAGAAGAGAAGCTTTCGTCCATGGTCGCGATCTTTGAGAGCGCCGTGTTGCGAGAGTTTGAGCAAGGCTACGAGTTCTGGGATGTCGATGGACGCATGCGACGATATGCCCACGTCCTACATACGCTCAATAACGCGACAGGGGGTGTCGATCTCTTTATTCACAAGCACCCCATATTCAATGACAATGAGATCCTGGTTGTCAATGCCATGGACTGTCTCACCCAGGCGGAAGAGGACGACGTCTCTCCCGAGCCTTCACGGCTATTCCTCGAAATGCTCCTGGCCAAGGTCAACGAGCAAGCTTCGGTTATGGAGCGCATCTTTCCACAGCCCGCCAACGTCTTTTGGGCGTTTGTGGAGAAGGTGAGGGAGGACATCATTATGGAATATGCGACACCGCTGTTCGACGAAGCTCACGAACGCAGCATGGCCTCGTATCTCAAAGCTGTCTCGGGCGTTTTTGAGCAGACGATGCTCTTCTTCCAGTCCCTCACACCTCCAGAGGGATCCATACGGGATACCAAAGAAATGGCCAAAGATCTATCGTTGCGAGTCTTTGAGCCACATCTTGACCTTTACCTCCAGGCTGAGCTGGACTTTTTCACAAATCACGCCGAGACCGAGGTTGCCACTTGGGAGAAGAAACTGTCAGAACAAGACTCGACCATAGAGTCATTTTACATGTCCAACATCAACAGATCGGCTGATAAGAAGGATTTCCTAAGCTCCTTCAAGAAAGTCGTCATGATGCCCGTCACCGTGTTACCCAACTTCCCCCTCGGCTCCCCCTTTAACACGAATAAGCCGGTATCGGCAGCAGCAACATCTTCGGCATCAAAGGAGCTCAACGGGTCTGCGAGCCTTACCCCCGAGTCTTCGCGACCTGAGACGCCTACTATAAGTGGCCTCGATGGACGGAAGAGCCCGCTGCCCGCACAGGCGCCAACGGATGAGCTCGCAGCCAAGGCAGCCATTATGGCATCCAAGTTGGAAGGCATTAAGTCGCTTTTCAGCATCGAGGTCGCCCTGAACCTAGTACACGCGGCAAAAACCAGCCTTGGCCGTGCGGCTGTTTTCATTGGACTTGGCGGACAGGCTGGGGGCGAGGCACGAGAGCAGTGCGCGAGTATCTTTGTGGTCCTACTACGCATCTTGGGCCAGAAGCATATAAAAGCGGGCTTTTCCATGGCCGTCGATCATCTCTCTCACTATAACCCACGAGAGGTTAGCGATCATAACAAGGCGGGCGTGGCGCCTCTCGTCACCTTCATCGAGCTTGTCAACGTTGGCGACCTCATCTCGCAGATGATTGACGTCTTTTATGAGCAGCAGCTTGCGGGACCCAAGATTGCGGACCGAAACGACTTTTTGGACCCAGCAGGTCTGGCCAAGAAGAAGTTTGAGCAGATGCTCGATGAAAGTGTTGCGGCTGGTTTGAATAAGGGCATTGATGTGTTGATGGACGAGGTAGAGTACCTTCAGGCCACGACTCAACAGCCCACAGACTATAATCCAGCCGACCCCACGGCTACGTCCTCTTCGTCGTCCACGTTTGGTGCGTCTCCCTTCGGCTCCGGCTTCGGGTCCAGCTCGGCTGAGAAGCCCGCCGCCGCCCCGGCCGCGGAGCTCGACATCGGCCCCACGCCGACGGCGCGACGCATCGTGGACCTCGTCTCGTCGCACACGACCATGCTGGTGGGCACGACGGACAAGTCGATGCTGGACGTGTTCAACGGCGAGGTCGGGCTGCGGCTCTTCACAGCCATCTGCAAGCACCTGAAGCGGCAGCGCATCAGCACCGACGGCGCTGTGACGCTCATCGCCGACATGAACCTGTACTTTGGCTACGTGCGCACGCTGCGCAACGCCGACTTGCTGGCCTACTTTGGAGCCCTGCGCGAGCTGAGCCAGATCTTCCTCATCGACCCGCGGCACGCGCGCGAGATGGCCACGGTGATTGCCGACGGCGACCGCTTCGGGGGCGTCTTCCGCGCCGAGGAGGTCTACGAGTATGCGCAGAGGAGGGCGGACTGGTACCAGGTTAGGAAGAGTGTCGAGAGAGCCATGTATGGGCTTGAATGCGTGCTCATGTAAGACAGGTATTTAGCATTATGAGACATGTTGGAGCGAGCATCTGGTTGGAATATACAACACTAGAATTATTATCAAGATGGATAGGGAATCCAGATATCTACTTAAAAAACAACGCATACAAAATCACAGCGCGGTCTTGTTGATCCATGTTTCCCGCCGCACTTGAACGCCATTATGCCCAGCTAAATACATGCCGTGTCCTCGTGAAAATCGCATCTTATTTGTACTCCCCCATCTTACATGCCCCCAAAGTCAAGCTTACGTGCGACCTTGGACCCCCGGTCATCATCGATCATACCGGGCCGCCGCTTGAGGTCGGCGCCCATCTTGTCATCGGCGCCTGAGCCGCCCTTCTTGGGCAGGTTCTCCTTGCGGGTGGGCTTGGGCTCCGAGTGCCACCACGAGTGCTCGAGCATGCCGCGGGCGGTGATACGCTTCTTGGGATCGAGGATGAGGGTCTTCATGAGAAGGTCGACGCCCTCGGAACCGACAGTGCCGAAGCGCATCTCGTACCAGTCCTTACCACGGACGGGGTGCTGGCCCGGCACAGCATACCCGGGGAGTTTCGTAACGCCGGGCCAATTATCCTCTGTTGGAGTGCCGATAGCCTCGCAGACGAGGCGGATCTGGTCGATGTCGGTGTTGCCAGGGAGGTAGGGCGCGCGCATGACGAGCTCGGCGAAGACGGTGCCAACGGACCAAACGTCGACGGCACCGCTGTAGTGCTTCGCGTCGAACAGCAGCTCGGGCGGGCGGTACCAGCGGGTGATGACACGCGACGACATGAGCTGGTGGGGGTCGGCGAAGCTGCGGGCGAGACCGAAATCAGCCAGCTTGACCTCGCCGTCGGCGGCGATGAGCAAGTTGTTTGGCTTGATATCGCGGTGGAGGACAAAGTTCTCGTGGCAGAACCAAACGGCGCGGGCGAGCATTCCCATCCAGGTCTTGATGTCGGCGGCGCCGTAGCGGACGTTGTCGGTGTCGCGGATGAGCATCTCGAGGTCGCCGCGGGGCAGGTACTCGAGGACGAGGTTGAGATTCTGGTCCTTTGACGAGAAGACGGAGAGGAGGGAGATGATGTTTGGGTGTGACAGCTCCTGGAGGTGCTTGAGCTCGCGCACGGCGTCGGGGGCCATGCCCTCGTCGTACTCCTTCTGCACCTTGATCTTCTTGATGGCGATGAGGGTCGAGGGCTTGGAGCGGAGGTGGCCGAGAAAGACGACGGCGTAGGTACCTTCACCTAGCTTCTTACCTGGGGAAAGTCGAGTCAGTAACGGTGTTTGCGCTGGAGCGGAAGAGCCCTACCTTTGACGTATTTCCGCTTCTCTTCGTCGTTCATCTGCTCGGCGAGGTCGAGGGTCGTGGGGATGCTGGTGGGCGCCGGCGCCGAGGTTGCAGGGGGTTTGGGAGTGCCATTGGAGGATGAGGTTTGCGATGTGACGTTCTTGAGGGGTGATGAGATCGCGCGCGGGAGGGACTGCGGGTGAGCGGCCTCGACGGTATGGGTTACGACCGGGGAGAGCGCCATGTTGAGGAATGGTGGAGGCGAGAAGCTGGGACGACCAGCAAGACAAGTTGGAGTCCGCTATGTGAAGCGGTGTATGAGAAAGTCTAGTTGGCGGAGTGGTCGTCGATGCGCAAGGCTGAGGTTAAGGTTGAGGTTGAGGTTCTCGTCTTTGTCAAATGCGAAGCTGAAGAAGCTCAGATGCAGAGCTTATCGTTATCGAAGCCGGAGTGGAGGCTTGTATCGGAACATCGGCACTTGGACCGCCGATCCGATCTCACAAGGCAGGTACGTACCTTCACTTACAACTCCCAAGGTCCCATCACACCGTGGACATCCTCTCAACAACAACAACATCCCATGAGGTTAGGTTCTCCAAGATTCATCATTCACCATGGCAACGGAGTATACGTCAAGCAGTGGAAGCACACAAAGAGATGTCTGCTCGGCCCACCAGCAAAGTCTAAGCAAGTGCACGACGTGAGCTGCTCCCGTATGTGAAGCAACTCGACGAACAAGACCAGACACGCCGAAGACGCGACCAGCTGGGAACTGGGTTCTCGGTGCTTTACGCAATGCATCTTTGCGTTGTCTGCTCAACCAAGGCAGTGCGAGCGCCTCGTGAGGGGAATCGCCTCTTTAAGAGTTTATGGATGGCCCTTCAAGGTTTCTCTGCTGCAGGCTCGTCAAGCGACGACGCGTATGCGCGACCCTGATGATGCTTGGTAGGATTCAACACATGGTGTATGTTGATGGGAAGCGGTGTGTTGAGACTCTAAATCGAGGGGTTTTCGTCAAGGCTGGACAAGATGAGATCAGAATTCCTCCGAGTCGCGCATGTTTTCTAGCTCATGCCTCGCGGCTACATGATGTTTACCCGACGACTCGAGCATCAACAGGCCGGAAGGGGAGGCTGAGCGCAGGGGATCGAGGTATATTAAGGGTGGTCTTGATCCAAGTTCTTACTGTTCAAATCTAGTTTCCTATTCATTGTCTTGTTTCACATTCGTTGGCAATACTTTCTGCTCTCACTTTTCTCTGAAGGCAGCTTCATCATGAGACTGTCGCTCGCTTTTGCTGCGCTTTGCGCGATTCCTGCCATGGCCGGCGTGGTTGGCGCTGACGCCGGCAATGCCCTTGTTACCCGCAGCCCTCAGCATAGCCATCGTGATCATCCTGTTCACGACCACCGCCACAAGCACAAGGAGAAGCACCATAGTGACGTGAAGCACTCGTCTGATCACAACCATGGTGTCTCTCGTCACAAGCACAAGACTCACCGTCACAAGCATGGTCATCTTCATCCTCATTACCATCACCACCATCATCACCACAAGCACCCCATCAAGCCCTGCCACATCTTGACTGAAGAGAGCATTTGCAAGAGTCTTTACCATCTTGCGGATCTGGCCGATAACGCTACTCATATTATCCAGACCCAGGACTGTGGCCAGGATGAGGACTGCTGGAAGGTAAGATATTGAGTCTCACTGCTCACTACTCTTGAAGCTGACAAGAGCCTCTAAATAGTTGGTTCGCGATGCTATCTACAAGCTCGAGTTTTCTGCCGATAGCTTCGACAAGTACATCGACAAGACCACGCTCGAGAAGTGCAACACCGGCCCCGAGGAAACTATTATTGCCGATTGCTACGTCAACGTAAGTCACTGCGTGTCCAAGTAAACATTTCGGTTCTATCCACTGATATTGTTATGCAGTACGCCGAGGCCGTCATCCGGCTCCTCAAGGTCATCAAGCACCAGAGCCAGTTTCTCGAGGGCGAGGTCGACCAGCCTATTCTCACTGCCATCAACAGTCTGCGTGCCGCTGACTATGTAAGTTGCCTTTGATCTGAAGTGAGAGTATGTATACTGAGACCCCTACCTGGCAGACCTTTGCGCATGAGCTGGGCCGTCGCATCCACCACAAGGACAGCCTCAAGACCATCATGGAGAAGCAGGGAGCCACTGATGGCAGCACTAAGGGCAGCATCCGCGAGGCATTCGAAAAGTTTACCTACACTCCCTTGATCACTGGCGACGACTTCAAGAATAAGGGCTCTTATGACAAGCCCAAGAGCGACAAGGGGCGTGAGTCGGGCGAGGTTGACGAGGTTGACGAGGCTGATGAGGCTGATGAGCATGACGAGAAGCACAAGCACAAGCACAAGCACAGCAATGTTCACGAGCATCATCATGAGCACCACCATGGGCACAAGCATGGCCATAAGCACGGTCATGCTCACGGTCATCGCCACGGACACCATCATGTTCACGGTCATAGGCATGGACATCATCATGGCCATCGCCACGGCCACCGTCACCATCATGGCCACAAGCATGGCCATCACCATGGACATGTTCACGGTCACAAGCATGGAGAGGAGCCCAGCCACGGGCACAGGCTTCATGCACGCCATCTGGACTACACCACCAAGCCAGTACCGCACCGTATCTTCGCCGCTCAACAGTCCGAATACCCAGGCTACTGGTATATCAATGATGGTATTAGCACTTATCATGTCAAAGGCGATGGCTTACATCTCATCAGGCCTTCACCCCCGTTAAACGTTGCGCAGTACCACCCGAACCCCTACGCTGATCATCATGTCACGGGCCGGGACGTGTCGAAGGATGACAGCCACGACAAGGAAAAGGATAAGGAGGAAGACAGGTGCAATGACTGCAAGGACGACGATAATGACAAGGTACGCGAATGCAAGGAGCGTTGCGACCGTCACCGCGACCACGAAAAGGAGCGCGATCATGACGTTGAGCGCGACCGCAAGGACTGCTGCGACCATGACGAGGAGGATGACCACGACGAGGAGGATCACCATGACGAGGAGGATGACCATGACCGTGAGGATCGGCTTGATGATGAGGAGGACGATGGCGAGGACAAGAACTCCAGGCGGGAGAGCGAGCACGGCGGGCGCGACTCGGAGGAGCGCCGGCCTCGCAACCCCTACAGGCACCACGAGAGCCGGAAGCACAGTGACAAGTGATGGGTGGTGGCCAGCTTTGGTGACCGTGCAGTCAACTGTGAGTGTAAGCAGCCCTAATAAGCCGGGCTGTGTACAGTATCACGACGGGTTACCTGGTGTCTCTTTGGATAGGTAGATTTCAATAATAAACTGTCTTGGTATCAGATACTAACTAACTATTGAGTGTGATGTCAAAAGTGGATGTTGTCGTCCCCTGAATCAAGCATCTAAGTCATCGATCCATGACCCAAGTCATGCATAGGCTCTGATTGGTAGATCATGGCATGCGGGAACTGTTTCGGGAACGGCTGTAACTATGATGTAATCAACAGGAAGTGGTATGATGTCATTGGCATACTCATGCCGGGGGGTATGTAATCTCTTTCTTATGCATTTGTACGCGTAACTACGGAGCCACGTTATCAATCAATCGTTTCCTCTTCTTAATACATACTCCGTACTCCGTAAATGCTATGAACTAATAACCAATGCCTCATTCTTTTCCTCCCCTCAGCCACGCAAAAGCCTCCCCGGGCGACGTTAGTCGAGTGGCGTAATTCGGTCCCGGACTTTGCGGACATTTAAATCGAACCAAAGCGGGCCGGGCTGTCCGATGTGTCCGAGATCTTGATCCCCCCCCGGCAGTTGGAACAACGGGGCGTTCTTTGTAATTCAAAGCAACTAAAACTAACTAGTCTAGACCCGTCTGAGAAAAGAAAGAAAAAAGAAGAAAAAAAGCTTGGAAAGCAGAGACCGAAACTACGTATTGGATGACCCATAAGTTTTAACTAGATAGATGCCTGATATCATAACATATCCACCCCCCACCCCAGTCGTTTCCCTTCCTCCCTCTCATAACTTAACTAACTATCTCTTTTCTTCTTCACTCTCTTTTGTCAACTGTCTGTCTGTCACCTGAGAACTGTGCCGAGACTTGCCGTATCGGGCGTGCACGAGAGCTTCACCACAAACTTGACCATGGCTGTCAAAGGCGTATTTTCCTACTGGGTGAGTCCACGCCAGATGATCTACGCGTATCTATCTACTACGTTACCACTTGTATTAACTCCCTTGATTAACTAGTGGTTCCCCGTCATCTCGGGCCTCGTCTGGCTCGGCATGCTCCTCGGCCTCCTCCTAGAATGGCTCGTCAACCAGCACGGCGGCCGCTACCCGACCATGTCTCCCCAGGCCGACATCGCCTTCATCTCAAACATCGGCGCCGAGCGTCTGCAGCCGCTCTTCATCGTCTGCTGCGTCTTGACGTCCATCTTCCTCGACCTCGCCTTCTTCTCGGAGCGCTGGCTGCGACATCGGGGCCGTCTCGTCCCCAACTCGACCCTCATGGAAAAGGTCCTGAGCGGCCTCTCCATGGTCTTTGCCATTGTCGGCACCGTCGGCCTGATCTGCCTGTCCATCTTTAGGACGGGCGAGTACAAGTTCCTGCACAACCTCTTTCTCGCCCTCTTCATCGGCGGATATCTCATCTCTGCCGTCTTCATCTGCTGGGAGTACCAGCGTCTAGGAATCAGTAATTCACCTCCCATCTCACACATACACCTCTACTCTGCTCCTTGCTGACCAATCCTCCAGCATATCGCGAACATGCCATCCTGCGCCGCTCATTCTGGGCCAAGCTCATCTTCATCCTCGTCGAGCTCGCCCTCATCATCGCCTTTGGCGTCTGCAGCCGCGTAAAGCGGCGCAACGCCGCTGCCATCCTCGAATGGGTCATCTCCTTCATCTTCACCTTCTACGCCCTCTCCTTCGTCATTGACCTCTACCCTGCCGTCCGCACAAAGAACCCCGAGGCCAGGTTCCAAAAGTCCTACTACGTGCCCTCGGCCGTGGCTGCCTCCTCCGGTCCCGGAGACGCGAGCAGCGGTGACGGCTCTCGCAGCAATATTTACCACCGCGACGTCGAGATGGCGCACTCGAATGCTGTGCCTCCGAGACATTTCTAGACTCTTAACATGATACGTGCGAGAAGATCTTTTATGGGCTATTTTGAAATGATTGATTCCTCTTTATGCGTGGCGTTGGGATATTGGTGAACCGCCTCAGAAAGAGTAGATTATCGGGCGGTAAATGTATGGGTGCATTAAGTTACCAAGTATTTAGACGACTATTAGATGAATTCGAGAACATCTTGGCTTTTCTCTCTACTTGCAAAATACACATTATCAATTGTCATAATGTATCAACTATTGGCATGAGCATCATGATCTATACAACAAACATACATACGCCACGCTCAGAAACGACGCGTCACAGATAGTTCGTTAATACGAAGATATCCTACCAGAATTGAGAAAGCAACAATTCCTATAACCAATCAATGACCACCAACGACACTTTCCTCATGTCCAAACCCGTCCCCACACGCGTAGTAGGACTCCATCCATACGCAGCTCATTGATCCAATATCTCCCTGAACCGAGAGTCCCGCGTCGGACTATGGCTATCCCGTACAACAGGATCCTCTATCCGCGGAGGCGGGGTGACGGCTAGATCTCGCGCATTGTGCGCTCTGTCGTCTTCAAGAGTGCTGACAGGACTCACACCGCGAGAGTCATTCGCCGCATCCCCGTCACTTGTCTCGGCCTCAGTGCCCCGGCCAGCGAGAGCAACGTCACGCATGCTTGATGGTCGGTTGTCCAGGCTTGACGCACTGCGGTTTGCGTCCGATCCTCTCAGAGCAGCGCCGCCAATGAACCCTCGCTTCTTCTCCCCTTGGCCATCCTTGTCTTTCTCCCCAACAGACTTTCCCCTCGAGAAGCGATGTTTGATCCATCCCCTAACCTTGGAAGTGGGCGATATCGGGGACTCGCTAGTCTTTTGCTGCCCATTGTCTGCATTGCTCGGCTCCGTATCGATCGTGCTTGTTGCAGGCCGGTCAGTTGACGTCGTAACGGGGATATCTACCGACACTCCGCTGCTAGAGCTCGAATGGTCGTCCACGGCCTCGTCGCCCGTGATCCCCATCGCATCTTGAGACTTTTGCTTTTCTTCCTTATCGTGTCGTTTTCCATCCGCCCTGGCTGCCTTCTCTTCCGCCTTTTTCGCCTTGTACTCTTGCTTTTCCTGGTCTTCAAACTTGTTAGCTTTCGTAGCCACAGCATATAAGAATCATGCTTCTTACCCTTGAGCTTCTTGGTAATCTCTTTGATCTCCCGGTCACGGGCCTTTTGCTTCTCCTGCTCGTCTTTTCGGGCTTCCTCCTCCATCTTGAGGGCCAACTGTCGTTCTCGCTCAACCTGGGCCTTTTCGTTGATATCATCCAGCACAGGCTGCATCCTCTTGGCTGCGATTGCGTCCACCTCGTGGGGGTCCATGAATCTGCCTCCTCCAATGTCGACCTTGCCCTTATTCGCGTTTCGGGTGTCGTGGCTGGCAGATGCTACCTGGTGGGCCTTGAGCTCCCACTCGCTGAGCAGTGTCGGGTTGACCTGTCCTGTTTCGTTGTACACCTTCTGATCCATTCCCTGGAGGCGAGCTGTGACATTGCGCTGCGCTGCAGCCATAAGTGCAGTACGGTCATCCTGGCGCTTCTTCTGATCCACCTCAGAAAGCTTGTTGGAAAAAAGTGACATTTGCTGCCGAATTCTCTCGGATTGCTGACGGTCATTAAGATCTCCGTCACTCGATGACCGGCGGCGCAGCTTGGATGTTAGCGTGAACCGGCGTCGAGGCGAGGATGCATTCCCGTAATACGCCTGGTAATCTCGATTCTTCTGGTGTTCTTCCTCAAGTTTTGCTAGGCGTTCCTGAGCTTGCTTGTATGCGGCATCCTGGAGGCTGACGTACGGCTTAGGGCTTGCGACGCTGGAATCCTGCCCATGATCTTCTTTGGCCTCGTCGATGATTTTCTGCTGCTGCAGGTACATCTTTCGTGCCATTGCAACAGCTGTGGCGTGCAGCTGATCGTTGGCCTGTTTTTCGTCTACTTCGGGTTTCACGGGGGGGTGCGATGTAAACATGTTACGAGTCATTGTTGTAACTGGCACGGCGCCAGCGTTTCCTGCTGAGGGTTTGGATCTGAGGCTGGCCTTGTGCGCAAGGGTAGCTCCACTGAGAGCATCTGGCCGTGATTTTGATATTGGCTGCAAAGAATTACCAGCGACAGGAGCCGATGGTGTAGATAAAGCTCGTCGTCTCGTAGTTGACATGGCTCCCTTGGCTGCAGCGAGCGACCTCTGGCCCTGAAGGGCAGAGTTGGACGATGCGGGCTGGACTTGGCGCACCGAATTTGAGCGATTCGTGTTGAAAGCCTGGGTAGCGGCAGAATTGCCCCAGCCCTCATGAGATTTCCGTTGGACCGGTGTCTTGTTTGTGGCAGCATTTGCGGAACCTACTGCTAGAAGTGCAGCTTTTTGGCCAGCCGAGTTAGAGGCTGGCTCCCATGCCGGTGCCATTTTGTAGTTCTTTGCTAGAGCGGCAGCTGCTGATGCCGATGAGGTCTTATCGGGTTTCCAAAGCTCAATCGGTTTCTGATTCGCCCATCCGAGAGAAGCAGCGGCAGCAGATGATGATGATGTGTTGTCGGGTTTCCAGAGCTCAACAGGTTTCTGATTAGACCATCCGAGAGAAGCAGCAGCACTGGCAGCGGCACCATCGGGACGAAGACCACTGGACGGATAACTGGGGAGATCGCGGGGATCGGCGTATTTGAGGCGCCCCGAGTTGTTCACTATAACGTGTGTGTGAGTGACCTGCCACGGGGCCGTCGGGTGTCAGCATAAATAAGAGTACGTACCTGGGGTCGTCGTAGGCTGAGACTGAATCATGGTTGGCTGCTTGGATGTGCTGGTGGGCATGATACTGCACGTCAGAGTAGACGTCTCTTTTCTGGGTGCTTGGCCAGACGTGATTCGAGATAGCGGCCGAGATGCGTTTCAGTGGATGGTAGGGATCAAGTTACAGGGCGATCAGAGCCTGGGGTCGGGGTTTCGGAGCGGGATTCCTCGTTTCGGTGAGTGTTCGATCGTATGGCGTCTTGTCAATACGTATGTCGTATCCAGCTTGCATACGGGTGGATGTGTATGTGGGCGTGATTATCACAAGAGATCAAAGGCCTGTGTCGGGGGTGGAGTCGCTGGATTATCTGTTGAAGGCGCAGAGAATAATGATGTAGAAATCGTATATAGGAACCATAGGATGTTGGAGGAAGAGGAATAAAGAAGCATGGGCAAAAGCAAGATTTATTAGACAAGACGATGATGATGCTGATGAGGGAGAAGACCCTTTTCGTGGCGCTCTCAGTTGAGCAAGCCCAATGGCGTCGTTGGCCGCGAGACGATGGCGCTTTCCCTCCAGCGCGCTGGCATACGTCAGGGTAACTAGCTCACAAGGCTCTTTCCTTTCCCATGGACCCAGCCCACAATCAGCTCAGCTACCCCAGATGGTGCCGGGTCTTGACGTCATGACGTCGGCAACGATGATCTCAGGGCGCAGGAGCTAGGGACCAAAGTGGGGATGCCATTCACAGTGCATACAGTGCCGATATTACATCCCTGTGTCGTTCAGCTCGTGTGGTCTCCCCGGCTGGAGTTCCGCGACGGAGACTGAGTGGTTTGATCAGATGCTTGTCTCAGTCACATCAGACACTCGCCGAATCCAGTAAGAGGTGGGATTTCCAAGGTCAACGCACTGACTACGTAGTGCAACTCGGATCCTACGTAGTAGTAGCAACCAATGACTACCTAGGTACGGAAAGTACCACACCGCTATCAATCCGCACTGTAGTCTGTCAAGGTAACCAACCATTTGCTCAAAAATCTACCATTGGCATCGAACCATTCGTCTCAGCCTGTCCAAATCACCAGACGATAAGTTATGTATTGAACCACCGACCCCTTGGGAACACGAAGCCCCAAGCTTGGAACAAATTGGCCTATCGCAAGCTGCAGGAAGGAAAAGGAAAAAAACATACCGGCATTGTTGTGCCTTGCGCGGTCTCTTCTCACTTTGTTAGAGACGGCGCGTGCTTGGAATGACCACCTGGATTTCTACAGTCAATTGATATTGGGATCGTCGCTGCTTATCGCTCTTTCGGTGTGTCTTAGTCGGCGGGTCGTCCGTGCTTGAACCCTTCGATCGCTGCGGCTCATTCCGGCTCTGCTTGAATCGACCAAGCCCTGGCGCCGAGTTGTTGTCTTCCACCGGAATTACTCCGTATTGTCCGGATATTCCATTGTCCGGTTCTGGTCTAATCAACCAATTTACGTACTGTTGGAGAGCACTGAAAGAATACTACTGTTCTTGGCCAAAATACAGAGTTACGGTCGGCTGTTATCATGACTTCCTCTGCTGGCCTTGAAAATGTTCTCAACTTTCGCGATGTCGGCAAGATTATCAATGACTTTTTGGGCACAAGGTATCTGAGACTCACACTGTTTATCATGGTATAGTCCCTGACGTTAAATAGACGACTTCGAGAGGGCGTCTTCTTTCGCTCCGCAAGACTAGGTCTGAGACACAAGCTGTCGTCGTCTACCAGAGACATCGTTAACAGATATCTGTAGACGACGCAACTCTCCTGGACAGAAATCTCGTTAGAGATGGGCTTGGCGTCAAGACAGTCATAGACCTTCGAACGAAGTGTGATCACTTATATACCCTCCTGTACACCACATGCTGATATAACCAGGACTGAGCATCTCAACCAGGCCAAGAAGCGAGAAGAACAGTCCAATACCCCTGCTCTTATCGAGTCCAACGCAGCTCTTGCCGAGCCCCTTCATATTCCGGGGCTTGACTATCGAGAAATCAGGATCACAGGCCGGCCCTTTGAGTTGTTTCTCCTGAGCCAGCTCGCATGGTGGGACTTTTTGTAAGCTACAATATTGCCTAATGACATATTGACGATAACATCACTGACCACCCGTACCAGCCACTTTTTCTACCTCTTTCTCCGCGGTTACCGTATGGAAGCTATCAGTATCATGGGCGAAAAGGTAATGCTGCCGCGCGGTCTTGTGGGACTGGGAACCGATACCCTTGATCAGTCAACCAAAGAGATCCGCGAGACACTATCTCTGTATGCCGACACAGCATCTTTGCCTTCTGTGGTCCATTGCACACAGGGAAAGGACCGTACAGGTACGTGCCCAAACTCCAAAAGTGAATAAAGCATGGCAGATAATTGACAACTTGTGTATCGATAGGTCTCGTCTGTATGTTGGTGTTGATGATTCTCGATGTGCCCGTCTCCGCCATTGAGCATGACTACAACCTCAGTAATGGTGCCCTCGTCACCGAAAGGGAGGAGCGCCTCATTGAGATCCGTCAGATGGGACTGGCCGATGACTGGCTTGATACGGCCAAGGATATGGTTCCAAAGGTTGGACAACACCTCAAAGACAAATATGGAGGGCTCGATGCCTACCTGGACGGTATAGGTTTCGGAGCCGACGAAAGAGCTAGGGTATGCGATGCCCTACTCTATTGAACTGCAAGTCAAGAGGGGTTGTTCTCACACGCACAAGGAAACGATTTGTGTTTGACATGTTTCTTGTCTATTTCTTTCGGAACCGGCCCTGTAGCCAGCATCTATACATCTTGAGCTTTGACGCTCGGTTGACGAGCAAACGTCTATCAGCACCCAGGTTTTCTATCTCGAACCGAGGGATATCTGCCTCCACGTCCTCTGTCTCGGTGGTGCGCTGCACATCTTGAGCACCGTCAGTTGCTGCTGCTGCACGGGCTTCCTTAGCATCATCCTCGGCCTTCTTGCCTGACCAGATGTCCGCCAGCTGACCCTGGTCAAAGAAATAGACGCGGGTTCCGTCACCCCGGATGTAAAAGTTTTCGTCCAGGTATCGACCCTTGCGGAACCGGACCTGGGCCAGATCACCTCTTCCATAGTCTCGGAAGCAGACCAGACCGCCAGGCTTGAGGACCCGGTGAACGTTA
The DNA here is from genome assembly GCA_017140175.1 of Fusarium staphyleae. Classification (NCBI taxonomy): domain Eukaryota; kingdom Fungi; phylum Ascomycota; class Sordariomycetes; order Hypocreales; family Nectriaceae; genus Fusarium; species Fusarium staphyleae. Next base: position 28,584 of record JADDON010000130.1, read on the forward strand.
TGCACAGCCTTAGCCCACTGGTCGGGCGAGAGAGCGGAGAAGATGAAAATTAAAACGGCGACGTCTACGGAGCCTTCTTCGAGTCCAGGCGGCAAGCTGTCACTGGCAACGTCCCACACGTCGGCCTGAATTGACTTGGGATCGTACGCTTCATTGTTGCGAATGACCTCTACAGCAGTCTTTGAGTAGTCGCAGGCATGGATCTTTAGTTGTGGGTTTTTATTCTCAGCCAGGACAGGGAAAGCCGTGTTCCCGGCACCCGCACCAATCTCCAATATGACCTGGGGACCGGCATCTTCCTTGGTTACCTCAGCCAAGACAGGGAATTCCTGTTGAAGCCACTTGCGATTCTTGAAGAAGTTGGCGGCGTTGTTCTTATAGAACAGATTCCACCATCTGGCGGGGTCCACACTAAATTTTCCTGAGTTGACATGTTAGCAACTCCTCCATATTTGAGTGTGCAAGAATAAAAGTGTGCGAAGTTGGTGTAAATCAGATGGGAGCGAAAGAATAAGAAGGTTATGCTTTGTCTTCAGTAGGCTCAGATGAACTATGCATTAGGATGGTAATCATCATAAAACACCAGTGCAGGGCACATGCAGAAAATTGACGGGTAAGGGTATGGCTTACTCTTCTCAAAATCAGAGACAGGATGCTGGCGCTGCTTTGCGTACTGTTGCTCCGCGTACTCTTTGTACGTTTCGTCAGTTTCAACGTGGTCCCAGGCATTGAACTCGAAGACATCGTCTCCCTCGTTCAAATATCGGCTGCCAAACTGGAAGGGATCACTCCGCTTCAAATTATTGGCAGGATTGTGCGACAGATGAGGCGGTACCTCAGTAGCCTCACTCTCAGGCACGATGGCTTCTTTGACGGCCTCGGTGACCGGATCCTTGACATCCAACGCGGCCATGGTCTCGACAGGAACGGACTCGATAGCCGGGCTTGCGACGGCATCGCCACTTGGCGTTGAAGACACCATTATGGATGTGATGACCTTGAAGCATGCACTCGCAGGCGCAAGCGAAGTGGCTCTCGCAACACAAGTTTTTGGCGCTGCAGATGCTGAGGGTGAAGGATGCTCAAAGGTCAAGAAATTTTCAAAGCACAGCCAGGTTTTGTCTTAGATTTCTGTTTCGTGTGGGGCAGTAAACCATGCTCATGATTGGACGTGCCTTCAAGGCTTCGGACTTTCTCACGCGCCGAACGTCCGGAGCTCAAGCTATCACAGCCAATCAGGTCGAGCTGGCCGAACATCCAGCATCCAGCATCCAGCTTCTTGTGCCCATTCAAGCCCGTGTCAACTGAGGTACAAGGTCGACGCGTTCTTGCGAAAGCACTTTATTTACAATATTTACATCTTATCACAACTTCATCGAGCCTCCTGCGTATACGCGATTTCTATCCGGCTATCTCATTATGGCCCCCTCGCTTATCCAGCCACAAGGCCACCTATCGCCTGCCGAAGCTCTGCAGCTTGCGCAACAAGCTCCTAGCATCTTGAAAAGCAACCCCAAGGCCTTCTCAGCCTCGCCGCTCTTCTCTCTCTTCTCAGCAGCTGAAACCGCTGATTTATGGAATGTCTACGAGAACCTCCTCCTTTCATGTCTTCGAACAGGCGACGACGAGTCAGCGCATCAATGCCTCGAGAGGCTCGTCTTGCGATTTGGCGATAAGAATGAACGTGTCATGGCGTTCAAGGGAATGGTGAAGGAGGCAGAGGCGACCAATAATAACGAACTACAACAAGTGTTGAAAGAGTACGAAGATATTCTTGAGGAGGATGCCGCGAACATTGTGAGAACCATCTGGTTGTGGCAACTGGGAAACACAGACTGACAGACATCAGCCCATTGCGAAACGGAGAGTGGCCCTCTTGCGATCTATGGGCAAGACGCCCGAAGCAATCCAGTCACTAACATGGCTGCTCGAATACAACCCAACAGATGCTGAGGCCTGGGCGGAGCTAGCAGACCTCTACCTGTCTCAGGGACTATACTCTCAAGCGATCTACGCCCTGGAAGAGGTGCTTGTGGTGATACCAAATGCCTGGAATGTACGTGTTGTACTCCCGCCCCTGTAAGAACCCATCTAACAGTCGGACCTCTAGATGCACGCACGCCTGGGTGAAGTGACGTTGATGGCAGCCAATGAAACGGGGGATGGTTTCCCCCAAAAGCACTTGGCAAACTCGTTGAAGCGATTCTGCCGAAGCATTGAACTCTGCGAGGACTACCTGCGAGGCTACTACGGACTGAAGAAGGTTACCGATAAGCTCTTGGCTGAATCCGGCAAAGTAAAGAAGCAGACAGAAGGCGATGGATTCTCCCTACCAGATCAGGCGACCATCGAGAAACTGAACCAAGCGGCCACTAAGAAGCTGGCCGAGATCGTTCGTCGCTATGGAGCTCAGGAGCCACTCTGGCAAGGGTATAATGCAGATGAGGTTGCTGCCGCTCGGGAGTTGCTCGACAAGTCGTCTTCAGACGTTGTCCGGTGAGGAGAGACATGCAGCTAGATACGCAACCCAATGATACGGCGGGCAGACTGCATCTGGGCTGCTGTGAGTCAGAGTGGCAGACAGAAGAGACAAATAGGGCTACTGAGGACCTGACGATAGTGCCTCTCACCAAGAAACGGGGCGCAAGAACTGCCCCTGACTAGTAGAGACGCGACGCAGAAAGGAATCAGAGATTGAGAACGGAGGCAGGCCCGAAAAGTTTTGTCCCGCGCTAAAAGCCCCACAGCCCTACAGATAGATATCAGGCAAATCAGAAGCAGCAAAGTCATATCTAATTACTATGAGGAATATCCCCATGTTCTTTATACTCATCTCCTCCTTTCAGCTTAAGGATTTTTCTGATATATAAGGGGATTCGCTTTATCTAGGCCTATATCTTCTGCTGCTGCAGCTCTGCCCAAGCCTTCTCCTAAGCACGAATAGCTTCCTGACGACTCTTGGGGGCGCCTTTCTTCGTAGTTGCCTTCTTCAAGCAGCTGATTTCTCCCTTCCAAAATGGTCCCTGCTAACCTTCGCGATAATCAGCTTATTCGTCTCCGTCGTCTGCTTCGTTGGCCGGCCGGATCGAGGTGCATCTTCAAGGTGTTCATCTCGTAAGGTTAACGGCAAGAGATTCGGGTCAAATCCTCGTTCGATCGCGCGTGCATAGATACGGTTGACTTGACGGGTTGAAAGCCCTGTGATGCCGGCTACCTCAGCAGTGGTCTTCCTGCTGCACGGTGCCTTAAGGGCCACAACTAGGGCACGGGTTGCGATATCAGTGTTTGGGACCATAGCGAAAAGCTTCAAAAGTGACCTGTTGGGCAAAATCGAAGGGAAAGCTGCTGCGTAGGATCTACATATAATTTTGGTGGGGGTGCTGATGATACGGTTTCTTTGCTTTTCTGTGGACCGCTCTAACGGCTTGGCAGGACAAAACTTTTCGGGCCTGCCTCTGAAGATGGACTGGCAGACGTGCGAACAAGGGCTCTGGATCTGGCGCTTTGTGAGGTGCAGGCAAATGCAGCAAAAGGGAGTTGGGCACGCTGGGCATCTAGCCTCTACATAGTAACGTTGGTCTAGCACGTGGCGCCATAGGAGGGCGGGTGGTGGGGTGTACCATGTTGAATGTGGGTGACGATGGATCTTAACAGGGAAGATAGGGTTGAGTCGATTGAGAGGAGCCCTGCTGAAGCTTGACGGCTCAAGGTAGAAGAGTCTGGTCTATGATAGGTACTGGAGGGAGGAGTCGCATTTTCCTAATTTAATACGTAGCATTTCATACCTTATGAGACGCCCGACTCTTAAGGCCGCAATCCTCTCAGGTCTCACCGCGACTGTGACAGAATCAACCAAAGTCGTCGGACTTACGAACCACCTGTGGATTCTCTCCACGTTTGGATGTGCAACATCCCGCTATGGGCCGGTCCTAACAACGGAGTCTTTTGTTGTGGATAAGTGAGAAGATCTTCAGTCGGCGGGCCATTTGCGTGATCTCGATTCTAGACTGTCTACTTTCCAGCATCTACAGAGTACTCCGTACCCCATCCATACCTTGATAAAACACTCACTGGAGCATAGGGTTTGGTATCGGTTTCTGTGGAGAGCCTAAAGTTGAAGAGAGGAAAGAGACTGCAAGCCAAGCTCGCCACTGTCCACTTGGCCGCAGCTGGATTGCTGAGGCTCTGCGGGAAGACCTGTAAGCTGTCATAGCATTTAACTTGGGGCTGGTAGGGCGGTTCCAGCTTCGGTTTACTATGTGCCAATATATAGGTCTGCGTCGAGTCATCATGATGACTACACCAGCGTAGGGTAGCAATGGCCAGATTGAGGTTGAGATAACAGAGACAGGTCTAACAGCATCTATGTGTTTTTTTTTGGGTTTTTTTTTTGTTTGCTTTTGGTTCTCCCAGAGGTAGCTCGTGATGAGTTGGCGTTTTGAAAGGCCAACCGACGTCGGGCCTCAACGCTGGGATGGGGCGCATCCCCGTTCTGGCCATCCAGTCGCGGAAGGGATGGCAGCGGGTTGCAGAGCATTGTTGTTGCGACACGATAGGTTTGCTTAAAGCTTCGTTTTACTGTGAGGGGAAGCAGGAACAGACATAAACATTGAAAACTGACAGATGGGATTGGGTTGATATAAGGGGACGTGGTCTGCCAATTGCTTCAAGCTTTCGTACTTTCTCAACTTCACTCTTCAACCCCGAGTCGGTACCGTTTCGAAACTTTAAACTGTACGGGTACTGACTCCTGCGCCTCGGTCCGTCCCGATTCGACGTTTCCAATCTAACGGTGAACGTTTGAAACTGAACCTTGGGCGTGTTACACAGCCTACGATGAGCAAGCAATTCATATCACTAAAGTGGTTGAATCATAATTACCTGACTTGACAGCATTGATGATCTCACGGACCAAGAGACTTATCAAGGTCTCAACGAGTAACAACGACCATGAGCCATGTTCGAGACTACCTTGGGTACGTGGTCAGCGGACCACTGCTGTTGTTTTAGCGGTCTGACTGTCCTGAGATGGAGGAGTCTGGAATGCGATTCTGACTCCCCAGCAACTCGACGGCGTAACGTTGGGCTGCAGTAATACCAACACCGCCCTCCAGCTGAGCCCGGCCATTGCCGCCTTTTAAAAAATCCCTCCGCTTTTCTTTCCTTTCCTTCTCTTCCTGTCTCTTCCGGCTCCCTCACCAGAAACAGGGCTTTGTGCTCGTAGCTAAAGATTTTTTCCAGTGAAAAAATCCCTTCATTTCTCATACCCTAATCAACCTGCCCTTGTTTCTCTTCGGTTCTTACGGAGTACGTACACTTGCGCCAGCGGGAAGTCGCTACCTTACCATCTGGGCTTGCACTTTTGGGCAGCTACCCCACCCCACCCACACCATCCCCAATCGCCGCTAATTAAGGAAACCGGCTACGGTCCACTACCGACTCACACAAAAACAACCACAACAACCACAACAACAACAACATAATCAAACATTTTCCGGTCGGAATTTTCCAGCGACGGAGTCTTTTCATAGATCCGAGTTACTCACACGAGCTTGCACTGACTGAAATACTACGGTATGTGGCTTTTCATCTTGATACTTGTCAGTCTTCGTCCTGCCATCGCAGCACCCATTCATTCCCTAGCATGATTCCTGTGTTTCGGGTGCAACTTTGGGGGTGGGCTCAACTCCAGGTTTGATGGCCCATGTGATCACAACTGGCCGGTTCAAAGCAAGCAAGCAAACATGCCGCGGCAAGCACAAAGATACACGCTACTCCTACGCCATTACCAAGGTACTCGCATATCCTCGCGCCTGGTGTTTTCCGCCGTTGCAGCGGATAGTACTGTTACCGTCAACGCACTAGCTACCCTAATACGTTATCCTGTACTCCGTATCGTTTCCAGTTTCTTCCATGGGCCGGTCAGGCTCTGAGCCTTCCCTCGGGTTGGCCCCCACAGTACTGGGTATGGAACCTACGCAACTTGACGCCCTCCTACCGGTATTACCAACTCATCGCCATGCGGAACGCGGGATAGGCAGCATTGAACGGCGGAAACCAGGCCAGTCAGGGACATCAACGGCACCGGAGACAAATGCTTCAAGGGTTGCGTGGACCAGTCGCTGGCCGGTCCAGCATCTGCGCCAGCTCCAGCCCGACGAGCGCTAGCAAACACGCTTGGACAGGGTTCCCATTAAACCCCATCGGCAGGGCGACGAACCAGGGTGTCCTGCTCCCGGGCGGCTGACAAGAACGCTGTTTTGGTGCCCAGCAGACCCAACCCGGAAAGCACATGGCGGCGAATGCAATGGGGCTCAACATCAACGACGAAGTTCTTCTGGCAAACAAGCGATGCTCTACTGCAAGGCATAGCCAAGGATTAGTTATGGCGCAGCTTGTTCAGGCCTGTCGCTCGTCGCTACTCTCCCGTTACTTGGAACTTGGCCCACAAAAAGAGTTTTGGCGCTTTGATGTTGTTGTTCGGTACTGCGTACTCATGCAAGGGAGGGGTTGCTAGCCGACCGGGATATTGGCTTGGACTGACTGACTTTCAACTCTTGTCTAAACGTCGCCGCCTCGCGCCCAACTTTGCTAACTGGCTGTTATGTTCTTCGCTAGGAAACCCTTTTCTCCCCTCCCGGAACTCAAGTCGACAATCTGGAACCAAGATCTCGGCCTTTTTAGCCCACCAACATACATACATATACACCCCGGACTAGGACGTGCCACTTATACAAACCCGCTACCGTTCGCCGTTGCGATAACTTATAACGGCTCTCTACCGTTTTAGATTCTGCTGATATCCTCGCATCCGCCGCCTCAACACAACGCTGTTTCAACTCCGTCGTTGGCTGCCCGGACCGCATTGTCGAGTGACCCATAATAAGTTAACAAAACGATCTGGACCCCCTCACCGCCGATCGATTTTCTGCCGCCCATCCCTCCAAAACCTCGTCCCAACCTTTGCAACC